>DWPT01005459.1:0-12214 GCA_018251895.1 Agathymus mariae mariae
GGGGGGTGCACAATTCATGACCCCCCCTCCATTGTTATTGTCAAATTGCAAAACCTAAAAAAATAGTCAATTTCCGAGAATTAAAAAAATATCTACTATTTAAACGCCATTAACATTATTATACTAAGTAATTTATCGTAAATGTTTTGTATAATATCTAATTTACTCGACATATCTTATTATTTGTATGACCCCCTCTCCCCCCAAATTTCATGCTGCGACCGCGTCTGACTTGAACACAACACAATCGTGGCATTCGATTCATATTGGTTTAGTGAACAGACTACAATTCGAATCAAAAAGTATTTTCATAAAGTTTTCAACAAAAAGCTAATGTAGTTTTATTCTAGTGAAGAACAGAAAAATGTAAATACTTTATCGGTTGTTATTTAAAGATGCAGCGCACTCTGAAGATTTAAAATGTCAGCTGGAACAGATATCGATGTAATTTTGCATCCGAACGATCGTCGGCTAACTCCGGCGGTGCTCAAAGACGCGCAATTTCCGCTCGGCTAATGTGATATTCTGTGTCAATTTGCGCCGCCGATACTACAATTGCTTATTCAAACGTAAACTTTATTAGTAGTTATAGACCACCGCTTTCAATTATTGTTTAAGGATAGAATTTTCTTCTGTCGCTTTCTCTTAACCATTATACGTACATCTGAAATGATTTTTGGACAGATGATAAACGAAGGCTTTGCCAGATAGTTCTGTCTTATAATCTATACGTTTTCTAGTCTGGTTTGTATGTGTACATATCTGGTGGAAACTACAGATTTAAACGATACTTTACATGTTTGTAATAATAGCGAACTCCGCCTCTCGACTAATATGAACCCGTGGGCTAATATGATCTAGGGTCGATACCATGCCAATAGTCGATCGTCAACTTGCAGGAAAATTGTATTAGTGTTTAAGGGCTAACACTGCGGACGACCGAATTACTCTCTTCTTGCACAATGTCATGCCGATTCACGTCTATATCGTGGTTAGATAATATTAGAATTGACGATCATGAAATGATTGGTTATTCGACATAGACACGTTAAACTTAGGAACAATATAGTTCGATAATATAGTTGAATCACAAACAATGTTCAAATTCATTTCGAATTAATTGGTTTTCATTGTCTCAGTGGTAAATATTTAATAACATTTTACCATAATTAATAAAAAAGACCGTAAAACTAGTCTCATTTCACGTCGACTAAGCGGGTAACCATTATCACGATAGATATGGGCGGTTTCTTTGTTCTTTGTCTTTTTTTGTTGTTTCGTCAGTTCTGCAATCATAAGCTAGTAGGGCTTTTTATAAATTATACAATATTTATGCCAATAAACCTGGCAAGGAGCACTAATATTTCTATTCGTAACTTTGAAATAACATGAACTTCAAGCTTAATTTTATAAGTTTTGTTGACTGTAATCGACCCATTATACAAATGCTGGCAACGTTAATATTGTAGCCTCTAATAGCTTGTGTAAATCCATATGATGACTCTACTACTGGTCCCCCAACAAAAGAAAGAACGACCCTGAAAAGGTGCTCTAGCGCATTAATAGGCATCGTGGGTACTTTCTTATCAATTATTTGCTTTATCACTATCATTTATATGTTGTCTTGAAAGTATAAAATGCTGAAGGTATAGTAATCCATGTAATTGGATTGTTTTGTTTGTAGTGGTTAGTTAACGCAAAAGGCCGCCTCAATTGCGAGAAGAAACTTGCACTGGACTGCTAATTTGTTGAAGATGTATCTTGACATTAGGCTGTATGCCTGTGTGTCGATGCATGTATGTCACAGTTAATCCCATGGCGCGGCGAAAATCGGCGTAACATCCGTCTGGAAGCCGCCCGAACGTGATATGTCCTGTATCAATTTGCGATACTGCATCGAAACCACAGAGTAATTAAACGCAGACTATCAGCACCTCGCACCGACCTCGGATGTAAGTTAAGCAATGTGATAAGTTTTCTGCACTTTTTAATAAATTGAAATACTTTGCCTGTTTGCTGTTACAAGCTATAATGCTTTGGAATTCCCTAGCTCCATATGTCAGAATGGAAACACACCTTATGAAATGTGATTGATTATTTCGAGGGCAATTCTGGAAAAAAGCTCAGTTTCTTTTGGTTTCTCTCTTTTCAACCCACATTTCCCTGAGTCACTCAGATTTGCCTGGTGGAGAATGCCAATAGGCAGCATGTTCCTGTTTTGTAGTCCTTAGAGTAAGATTGAATACATTAAAGAATAAATAAAGGAAAAACGTTAACACACTCACACCCCACGCACTAGAATTCCCTGTGTTGCGGGTGGCATGAACATACACAAACATAACATCATAAACACCCATGACCCGAGAACACATTTAGCTGTCACATTATTGTCCGACCCGGCCGGGAATCCAATCTGGGCGACCTCGCTCGGTAGGCAGGGTCACTACCAACTGGGCTATGGGGTCGTCATACATATTTCAATAAAAGAAAAAGAGAAGGATTTTCTCTTTTGTTACTTTTTTTATTCTTCTAATGCTTTCGTTTTTTATCAGTCGATGACGGAAAACCCCTTAAAATGAGCAATTGCAGACTTATGTAGTCTATTTATTTCTAAAGATAGATTTTTCATATGCTTCTTATAAATTTTAAAATATCTCCAGTTGGTTCAAGCAAAATTTTAGCGAGCAAATTATTTTCTTCGTAAAAAAATATTTGTTCAAAGTATTTAGCTGCTAAAGTTATAGAAATTTCATATTAGATAGAACTCAATTTAAATAACATAAGTTGTGGATGGCCGTGCTTATATAAAAACTTTTAACTATTTTTCACTTGCAAAATAGTTGGTAAAATAATTGTACAACCCAATATTATAGGGTAGTATGGGGTATTGAATAAAACTTCGTTACCAGAACCCTCTTGAAGTTTCTATTCAAGAATGCGTTCCGTTTGCGCGTAACAAAATGTCTTCAATTATAAAAATATGTTTGATGCTTTAATTGATTCTTTACAAGTAAATATTTAAGTTTCGTATGTTTAAAGCATATTTTTACTGTAAACAAATACATGGAAAACAGGAATATTTACTTGATGGAAAATTTTGATAGCGGTAATATTACAATTAACGATAGTTCACAAATGGTATGAAAGTAAACTAACTTAGTGCTATTATTGTTTGCTAAGCGGTAAATACCAGTTTTGGTGGACTTCAACAAGTGGTGACAATTGTTTGTTCACCTACTGTAATATATTGTGTATACATCTACCCTCTCATTTTATTCTATACATATATAAAATAACTTTTATCGTCGTCATTCAGGCATCAATCAAAGTCGCTTAGCGGAAATAGCTTCACGAGAGTTGGGAGCAAGAAATAGGTAACAAATGCGCGATTATCTTTCACCATAAATTTAGGATCATTCACCCTAAATTCTCCCGTGCATGTTACTGTTGACATTTTTATGCAACATGAGGATTTTTATTTAATATTTGAGTGATTTAAAAATTAATTTCAACATTTCTTCTAAGTGTTTGAGTTCGTGTACCTACTTAGTTCACCAAATGAAACAGTTGAAATATTTCACCATTCCTCATTGATTGACATTTAACCCAAGGAACCAAGTACTGTATTGTCTCGTCAGCGTGGTGGAGTGGTGGATCGTTAGTAGAAGTTGGATTGAATTTAGAATAGAAAGAGCTCTTTCAACAGCAACTTAGGCGACTTCATAGCTAAGTTGGTAGTTACCCTGGCTGCCGAGCGAGGGGTCCCGGGTTTGATTTCCAGCCGAGGCAGACATTTATGTGACAGATAAATGTTTGTTTTCGGGTCATGGGTGTTTGTGATGTCATATTTAAATTCAAAATCATCTAATCATATTGGTATTTTGTAAATACACTTATGCACGCAATTTTTTGCTTCTACTACCGTTTTGAAAAGGTGCTTTAACATCAAAGAGAAGAAACGGCGAAAGAAACCCCTCAGCACATCTTTTAAAGAACATAGTAATAACAAAAGTTTTAACCTATGCGGAACCGGTTTCAACACTATTATTTCCAGGCAACCTTGTCATTAATATATGACATATTTGTGTATGTCCATGCTACCCGCAGCACAGAGAATCCTACAGCGGGTGTGTGAGGGTGCAAACGTTTTAAACCATCCATATTTACCTGAGCACGTCGTATGATTATGGAGGCTTTTGGGTACTAAAAGAACTACTGCGTCGTCTACTAATTACTTCACTAATCCGCACTGCACTTTCGTGGTGGAGTATTCTCCTCCATAATTACAAGAAGAAGTCCCCCATCCTTGCGAGTGCTGCAAATGGAAGTTACAAATGGAAGCTTTGAAACTTGATTAAATAAACGTAGCACTCATATGATATGAAAGATAAAAATAACTCTAATAAATAAATACTTATTTCGCGAACGGCACGACCGTCTATAATCATATATGCGAAAAGGTGAACACGAAACGTAATCAACATAACAGCTTTTAATTATCGACAGTGTAGCGCTGCGAGCCAACGAGCGCATTTTATAACAGACGGCTTCACAGTGTAATGGTCGAACCGGTCGAAATTCATCATTTAGTGATTGATCACTGGAAGAAAACATTATATCATAATATACGATTAAGAATGTATTTGCTCCTGGTGTTGCAGATGTGCATTGGTGTCCATGATCCTAATACTTCGTATTACATTGTTGCACAACATACTCATGTTTCTTATGTGTGTGAAGTCAAGTCTCCATCATCGGGCAATTAGTGTGGAAGTACAGAATTCGACCCGACCAAACATACGAGAAAGCTACTTAATAAAAAACATGTTAAAATAATTATGATTATTATTGTGGTAATGTGGTGTGGTGGTAATTAAACAGATCCAGTTCAGTGTAGTATACGACTATACATATATATATTCTTATATGTATATATATTCTAATGTTATATACATACAAGTATACTAGATAGTAAGTTGTATATACTTCCAGCCCTAAACGCGAATATTTCCCCGTATTTCAACTTTTATCTTCGTAAGTAATGTAATCAACAAACTACTTTTAATTATGGAAGAGTACACTCACTTCAACATGGCCGTCACGTTAAAATGATAAGGTCACACTTTCAATTATATTACTACTGTTACAGAACATAGTAACGTTTAAAGTATTTCAAAAATCAGCTGCCTTGGTGTGGTCAATAATAAGGGCATATTTCTCAGTCGCCTGATAAACAATCAGATTTATGAAGTAGAAAGCAAGGAGTTTCATTCTCTTTTAATACCAAGTGATTCTCCGAGTCGATTACGTTCAAGTAGTGCTTATCGATGAACGAGGCGATGACAATTGGATACTAGGACTTTTTTATAATCTCAACCATTACGTGTTATTAAACACGTTTCGGTCGTAGTGTTAGGGAAGCAATAATTAAGCTGGTTCACCGCTTTCTTCTTAGTGTGTAACGCATTTGTGATGCCACTGGTGTAATTGATTAATTGGTCTATTTATTCGTTTGTATGGAAACAATATACACATAGAGGATACTTATGTAATGTATTTGAAACAGCGAGATGATTATTTATTCAAGACAAAATTATACTATATGTATTTCAATAAAAAATTAATTCAGGCAATAAGTCATTTCCAATGCGTGGACGTGGGCTTATCTTTTGAAAAATAAAACACATGTCGTTATCGCTGTGGGCTCTTCATTTAGGTACCAATATCACGCAGCACGCCGCGGCGCCGCGACGCGTCAGTGACGATATAATATAATGAAAATGAACCTTTCAATAGCTCGCTGTTTGTGACATCGACGGTCACTCATGTCACGTCGTTTATAAATTGATAAAGCTGACATAAAAAAGATCAATCATTATACTGTAACAGATTTAGACGATTATCGTAATTGGGTACAAGTAGTGCCTTTTAATGTGTATGGTCCATTCAATATTCTTAAGAGACTTTTAGATTGCAATAGGCTGTTTCAAATGGGATTGGAGGATTTAGTATCTGTTCCGAGTTGCGGTTTAATGCCTGGAGGCATTTGACAAAGCATAACAATGGACACACGGAACTGCTTATGAAATTCTGGTGACTTATATTGTTACAGCGCTACACTTTGAGCTTGCGATAAACAATACTCGTTAATTACAATAGTAATAACCGATAGGTCACTACAATCATAATACAAATAAAGCTAAGCAAATCTTGAATTTATAAATAATTAAATTTGATTTGTATTTTTTTTTAATTCGTTAGGGCAAGATCACATCACTTTTCAGTACGGATCAAATGAATGATGAAAGTTGCACATCAAATCTTCGAGTCCAAGTATACCTCCTACTTTATTTGGAGCAACTTTCTGAACAGCGAACGAGGTTTTGGCGATGGCGCCCAGATATTTCCTGTTGAATGTCGCTCAGGCACGCTCTGGGGCTGGTTAGGGCCCATAAATTGTATTAGGGTTTTTTACCTCTATGACCAGTTACCATCCTCTATAATCAATTATGAAATGTATTTAACGTGTTTCGATATCAACATCGAAGACCCAGTTATCAACATCCCCACTTCCTGTTTGGCCGGCTGTGCGTTGGTGACACCTTAAGTGTTTTGGATGTCTATTGGCTGCAGTAACCAGCCAGGTAGACCATCTACGCTTTTGTTTCTTATTAACAAAAAAAAAATACTACTATTGTTCAATTTGTAAACGTCACTCTGTGCTGTGTCTGCTCTGTACATTCTCCAGCTGATTCCGATTCTTGTCAGGTTCTCATTTATTAATAAATTCATTAACTCTAGCTAAAAGTTCTATAGTATTATCTAATTTATCACTTTCACTGGTGACTATCAACAGTGATTCATTGCGAGAGCAATCGTTTTGTGTACAGGTTGGCTTATCACAGTAATTTCGCATTAGATGTCATCTGCTCCAGTCTACGAGTTACGGAGGTGTGTCCGTAAAATCGAATTACCTTTTACGTTTAAACTTTCCTTTTATAAAAACGTAAAGTCCATAGTCTTAAACGGAGGCAAACAACCCATAAAGAACACGCTTACGAATAAAGACTAGAGAGATTTGCATTAATATGTTGGACACCACTTTTTATAGCTATTTACATTTAGTTAGTGCACACATGCAAGGAGTATGTGATACTTAGGTACGATATATTGCAGTATTAACCTTTATAGCCTGATATCGACGTGTTATTTAAACATAGTGGATGGTAGGAAGTCGTATTTTTATGTTTATAAATAGCACCCGAAACAATTTTATAGCATTTTTAGCAGGCGTTTATTAAATCTCATGTTTTGCTGAAATAATCATTTTTTTAAGTCACATTTTACTACCTGCATGAAAACACTGTCAAAACTTTACCAGTACCCTCTTAACAGAACCTTCATATTCTTATTTTATATTCCGCTGGAATGAATCCTTTACTAGAATGAAATGCATCCTGGATATTAACTGATCCATAATGAAAGTTACACATACATATGCCAAGTATCTGAAACTATTTTGATAAAATCTAAATCTTTGTAAAATATAAGTTTACGTATTTATCGTCAAAGTTCTACCGATAAAAATATTCTCATAAATTAGGACCTGTTAGTTTTATTATAAGCATAGATAAAAAAAGAAAAGACTATCACATGTACACGTGTGTAATACCTGTGTGGTTCTGTCGGAAGAATGTCAGCGTCAGCATTGAAAACATGAGTGGAAGTTATTTTCATTTCGGCAGATAGCGACGTAGATATATGTTCTTATGATAAGAGATATTTAAAAGGGAATCAAAGCTGTTATTACGAGTCACGCAAACTGTGATCTTGCTACAAGCAAGTACTTCGAAGTCAACTGGATCCTTCTAGCTGTCCACTTATTTTGCAGTTGCATGCGGTTTGATGTGAATCCTATTAAGTACTTAGCTCTTATACCGCACATTGAAGAAACATCAAACGCACATACCCTTGTCAACCCAACTTTACAGATTCGAATTACCCCTCATGAAAATAGCAATGATTACACTGATAACTAGTAAATAGAACTTGCTTCAGAAACATTGCACCGTATGCTTAAACAACTGCAGTTTTAGAACTAGATTTTACTTGTTCTGTGAATTGGAATTGAATTATTTTATAACTTTTTTATCTATCTACGGATCGAAAAGAAACTACAAATACAAATTGATAAAGTGAAGACCATAATAAAATCGGTCAAGCTGTTTCTGAGATTAGCGCGTGCAAATGCACAGACAAACAGTTATTTTTTAACAACCATTGTTTAGGGTTCTATTGTGTTAATAAAGGCTAAGGGCATATAATACCCTTTCCCATAGATCGCTTATGCAGAGAATGCGATCAATTACAATTTTATGATATGTATGGATATAAAATAGCAATTCTAATTTTTTTCGGTTTTCTAATTTCAGGGTGCCCTACAATCTGTATCAGTTATCCATACCGGGGTAACATAATCTGTGGATCGATCAAGCCCTTTTATTTAGCCCTAAAATGTTAAGTACAAATTCGTAATCAAAACACACGCTGAATATTTAGCGCGCACAACATCAGTATAGAATATACATGGGCGGCGATCAGTGGCGTACAGTGGTTGAACTTAACCGAACATAATGAACATAATTCAGGTTAAACGCTACTGGCTATAAATAAATGTTATTTACGGTTATTCGTTTTTCTCTGCGAGCGGAAAATAAGGCAACAGACTGTCACACCACCCCAAATGTGCCATTTTTATGGTTCCGTACACCCTATTGTATAACGGAATTTAGCGGTGTAGCCTTTATACAATCAGCTGTGTCTATCTGGCCGTCCATTACATTCATATTTCTAATAAATAAAACGGCTCGTCGTGAAAGGCGATTTTTTATATTATAAATTGTTTTAAAACGTATAACTTAAAGGGGTTTTAAGAGGAGCACAAGAAACTTTATCACTTCCCTTTAATCGTAAAATTTGGAGGACGCTATAACGAAATTGTAAGAAAATCTTAAATTTTGAATTATATTTTTAGAAAATAACGGAAAATTTTCCTGGATTTATTTACAGTACCTAAAACTTGACCCGAGGAGAGTCCGATTCGAAAAGATTTTCTCAAAATTGAATAAAACAATGTGGAGTGTTTGAATATTTCTAAATATTAGAACCTATACATTAGAACAACAACCTCCGAACAATTCACTATTATATCATTGGCAGTGCTGCTCTTGATATAACTGGAGAGAAACAATCAATACATGTCAATATGGACGGAGATGAAACGGCTAAAGAAATGAATTACAGGTTTAAGTAACCGCGAAAAATTTGGAAGCAAAATAACAATTGGCAAAATTTTTACATTTTCTACAAGTATAACATTTACAACTACTTCAGCCTTGCGGATAAAAATATTATGTTTTCGTAATTACATTTGTCACATTTAACATGTCATATTATATGTTAATAAAAAAAAACTTAATATTATGATTAAAAAGATTGCATTTTGTAATTTGTAGGATAAAGGGATGTATATGAATAAATTTGCAAGCCATTATCGCGTCGCCGGAACATCGGTCGGTTGTTTGTTTATCTACGCCGGACACAGCAGAGCGGTTATTATTTTATCATAGAAGGCCACAACAGGTCGGCCACTTTTTTATCATCGCCGGACAAACCAGGCCAGTTATCATTTTATCATCACCGGACCAGCACCAAGGTCGTTTTATTGCCGTCCACGGTTTGCCAGCTCGTTACAAAAAGCACTCTGTTATTGTTACTATTTAAAATGCGTAACTCAAAAGACGTTAAGAAAATGTACGATGGCTTACCACTTCCTCATTAATCGTAAAATTTTGATAAGGTTTCACTGTACTACCAAAATCTTGATCCTAATCCTAGACTTTATACAGAAAACAAAATTGCATTCATTTGTAGTATGGTATTCTGTCCCAAATGAATCCGATTCGGATTTTATGAAACTTCCTGAAGTTCAAATAATAATATGTACTGTTAATACACTTCAGTTAAGCAACAAAACTTTATTAGGAGTTGGACGTGCAACCTGGAGAATAAATGATTACTTAGGAGAATAATGATTACTTTACTTATATTTTTTGCAGGGATATTATGGAGCTCCGTTTGTAACTATCGGGTATCCGAAATAAAAATGTATCCGAAACCGTAATCTAACCCGATAAAAATATTTTGAATAAACTCGAATAGAGCAGTCTAAATAAAACATGTCGCTCTTATTTTTGATAGTTTTTATAATGTATATATTTATTAAGGCTATTGTTTTTTTTTATAATTATAAAACCTATGAATAAAGTCAAAGTGTTACCTTGTAAATGCTTTATATGTCTTTATCAAAGTCCTTTACATAATATACGTATCTGAAATTATCCGAAACAATCGGATAACTCTATATCATATCCGTAACCGGAACTGAAACTGGTAAAATATTATTCATATATCCGTATTTATATCCAGATCCGAAATTTCATATCCATAACATTCCTATTTTTTTATATTTCAATACCTTATAATAATATAATTATAATTATTTATATTAATTTATAGCTTTTATGTATTGTATATTTACATTATTATGATTTGTATATATAATAATATTGTAAACAGGTATTTACCGTAAGGTACAGGTAAAACCGACTGTTGGTTTTGTTTTTAATTTACTATGAATATTTTTAATTGTAAACTAGCAAACTGCCCTCGCTTCGCGCCAGAAAAATTATCTTACGCTTAGAAATAGCACTGGGTTTTTTTCTTTCTGTGAATTAGAAATACATATATGAATAATAGCTTTATTATTTATGGACGGATTGAAATGAAACAACAACAACAGCAACCGGTTCTTTTTTATATTACAAATAGCCGACAAACGAGCAGACGAGCCACCTGATGGTAAGTGGTCACCGTCGTCATGGACATCAATAAGATCAAAGGTATTGCTGATGCGTTGTCGACCAGGTATGAGAAGAGAAGAAGGTATGTTCTTCCATCGTCAGCTCTCTATCGGCGTATGTGGCGAAGGGACTACGGGCTTCAAGGGTCATCCTTCTACGCGGGCTTAGAACTCAGGGGAACAAGAGCCCCTTGGTTAAGACTCGCCAGGTTGCAGCCGGTAGACCCCAGATGCGCAGGTGATTATCCTGACTCTAGAAGCTCCCGCGGAAGCCAAGACAAAAATCTAACAACTATTGTTTTGGGTTCTATTGTGTTAATAAAAGCCATGAATAGTATTTTTTATGATATGTCCTTAATGTACGTAAAGCGACCAGTTAGAATTTTATTATATGTATTGATAGTTATTTTTTGTAAATAAATCATACAGATATTCTAGAAATATTTGTCATTAGTGGAGCTGTAAATGATCAAGGTTATTTATTCTGAAACGAACCGTCTGTACTAAAGATAACAGATATAACTCTAACGAACTCGAATCATGTTTGGCAATTGTAATGGAGCTAGACTGTGTTATTTATGGAGATGCCTGAACATGTCTGTTGCCATTTTTGTCAGTTCGTCTGTCCGTACAATATGTCTCACACTAAAACCACAACAGATTGAGATTCTTGGCACATTTGCTACCTCCGTTACGTGTCATTTTCAAGGATTTTTTTTTCCTGGGAAATTGATTTTTTACCGCGAAATTTTTCAAAGCGAGCCGGGTAAAATTCGCTATGTAATAAATTTTTATAATAATTATTAACTGTAAATTTTGCCTCCGCTCGATTGTAAACTAAGGTTATTGAGCGCCTGCCATGAATCCGTCATTAACAATCGTATTCTAGTTAGAATTTTCTTTTGTAAGTCTAATTCACTAATTGTGATATTAAATAAAAATTAGAAGATTGGAAGGAATATAAATTGAAACTAGCACAGTGTATTATACATTGTCTGTAATTAAAGCGTGTATTTTATAACGTTTTAGATACGAACGGCTGTATTAAAATATTTCATGTTACAGTAGGTGTTCATGTAAAATACTTCATGTTACAGTAGGTTCTCATGTAAAATACTTCATGTTACAGTAGGTGCTCATGTAAAATACTTCATGTTACAGTAGGTTCTCATGTAAAATACTTCATGTTACAGTAGGCTCTCATGTAAAATACTTCATGTTACAGTAGGTTCTCATGTAAAATACTTCATGTTACAGTAGGTTCTCATGTAAAATACTTCATGTTACAGTAGG
>DWPT01005460.1:0-12214 GCA_018251895.1 Agathymus mariae mariae
AATGGAAGATGTATTATTTAAATAAATGGATCTGTCTAGTGATAAACGCCACAGAAAGACGTCTGATTACGTTCTTGGTAGGTTTGGTATTTGTAATGGGTAATAAATTTAGGTTATTTTCTGCTGTTATTTCATGATTGTGGCCGAATTAGGATATTAATACACATAGGTGAATAAAACATACACCATTTCATAAGCGTATGGTAAGTTTTAAGTATAATATCTATTTACAGGACGAATACGGCAACTCCAGATCGTCGGTGGAAGTGATCAGGTTGCCGAACAAGCCGGACAGGAGCGGGCAGAACTCGCTGGCGGGGACGCCGCCGCCGAACCTGTCGGATTATGCCGGTGAGACACGCACGCACGCACGCACGCACCCACGGTACAATGGTCACATGGATATGGATAAATGTGGCATCACAAAGCACACGGACATTAAAAATATTAACTATGAAAATTTTTGTTAAATGTAATTTGGCGTTTTGACTAAATAGTTAATTAAATTAAACCTAACTTAATGAGTTCTCGACTACATACTACAGCTTCAAGGACTATGGCGACGGTTGGTAAAACTGCGTCAAGTAAATAGTTGCTAAACAGAGTTGGATATTAATATTTGATTGTTATTCTGAATGTCATACACTCATGGCGGCCACGCCTGCGCCCCGGGGTGACCTACTACACCGACCACACCTTGGAAACCGCTGGTATACCTACGGTTTAGGATAACAAAACGCTGACTCCAACATTTGTTACGATCTCTTGTTATCAAGATCAGGTGGAACTTTCCTTGTATCAAAATACACCTCATGCAATAATAAATCCATAACCAGGACAAATCTGTACATTAGATATTTTATGTTTATTTTATCTTCGAAAGATGACCATCTGGCTCTGCATCTGTATATATCGAGTTCGAAGCTCTATTAAGAAGGTACTAAACAAAGTTTCGACTGCTTTGCTATTGAATTAGATTAATGTGTTTATATTTCGTACAATTAGGAAGACCCTAAAAAGGGTAAACCCCCGTTCAAACCGACCAGCAATAGTTGCGAGTGCGAGTGCTATTTGTAAACGTTAGCCGTAGGTTTTATGAAGCGATGCGCGGGCGGGTCACCGTACTATCATATCATAGTTTTCTTATCCAGGCTTACTCGGCAGGTATATCCCGCGAGCTGCTGCAGACGATAGCCAGTCAGAGCGGCGTCAGCTTGGCGGCCCTGGAACGGCAGCTGGCGGGAACCACTGGGGCTGGTAATTATCTAGTACATATTAATATATATGTATATGTGGAGAGTAGCCGTTGTTCCTCTGACAATTTGTTATTTTTTTTTTTTTTTGTTTGATCACGATCGTCAGTGTTGCCATTAAAAATATTTTGGAACAAGCATATTATTACATAATTATGGTCTGATATCGACCAGTAGACCAACACTAGTATGTATATAATATAACTATATACATTAATACATAGATAAGATAGTACATTGAACTTACTCCACTTACTGATAAATATAGTTATTGGAAGGTTAGAGGAATCTGTCGTAGCGCGATGTTTTGTGTCCATATAAATGATCGGTATAAGGCTTAAGAACATTGATTCTGGTTGACAACCTATCCTCCAATCTGCCCTGAGGCATCATGGTGAAGTACCTCAGTTACGAGATGCATGCTTCTAGTGAATCGATTATAAGTATTAGACATTGGATTACACAAATATACGGACAAACATCCGGATGAAATATTAATGTGGGAACTTGAATCGCACAGAGTCCATCGAGCCGTTTACATATTGCACGCACATTGCATATGTAAATACATGTAATTTATGGAGTCGTCCCTCTAAAGTCAAACGTAAGAGTGTGATGTGAATAAAATTAAAGCAAACTATTTTGTTACAGACTCCGGCCTCAATCTAACCACCAAGGCGGGATCGGAAGACGCCCCCTTGGATCTCGGGTTGAAGGCCGGCGACGAAGACGCCCCCCTCAATCTCTCTCTAAAACCTACACCGCGTATGTTTTTTTATTTTTTATTAAACATACAATTTTATTTTACTGTTGATACAGACACACACACATACACATGCTTTAACGCACGCCTACATACGCACACACGCAACTCTATCACTAGGACTATAGCTATATATACTATAGCTACAAGCCCAAACACGTCCGATCCGTACCATGCCCGTGACAAGATAACTACCCCCCCTTTCTAACTACCCCCTCCACGTACTGAACAGGTGACAACTACCTACTCTACCGGTATACATGAGATAATGTTACATCTATATGGAATAGGTACGTACATGACGCAGATAGCAGTGTGCAAGTTATTATGGACATAAAAATTTAACAGGATATAAGACAAGTTAAAACGTGTCTTATGGGAACTTCTGATATACTGTGTACCTATTAAATCAACACTGGAATACCGTGGCAGTGTTCTCTCCGGCCGTCCCATTACGAGAGACTGGAGCTGTTCAATGGACGTTGACAGCCATTCTACTCGGCCGATTGTCTCCTCAGTCATATCAGTGTGTTTTATCTAATACTACACTTATGTCGGTGTATATAAGGGTGAATTTCCCTTGCAGCTAGTACACAGGCGTCGGACGCTCTCTCCCGACTGACGTCACTGAGCAGCTCGCTCAGCGCCTCCTCATCTAATGATAGGATATGTAAGTATTATTCATTGGATGGCAAAGCGTGGTGGATTAAAAAACAAAGAGAGACGCCACTATATACATTTTTTATTTTGATACACAGCTCGACGCAAGCCGGGGGCTAAGCCCCGGCGGGTGGCGCCGGAGCTGAACTCGCAGATAGCGGATTCGCCCAGACCTAAGTCGAGCGGGAGCGAAGATAGTGAATGTACGATATTTTTGTTGTTTTGTCTTTGATTATTGTTATCTATAGCTGAACAAGCCTTAGGAATGAATTCCTTTATCCTTGTCCTCCGCTACCCAACCACCACCATGTTTGAGTACGCCCGCCAACACTCCCGTCGCCGAGCGCACGACGCCAGCGTGTGAAATGCGACGCTGGAGCCGCGCAGCGGAGGAGTAAAATGTTACGTCGATTCGAACCCGAGCGCGAAGCCGGCCGACATCTAAAACCTTTTTCCCGTTGCCTGGAAAGCCAAAACCCAAGTAAAATACCGCGACAAAGTGTTTGGTGCAGTGTACAGCGGGAGACGAGCTCACTGTCATGTACCCACGAGGCTCGTGCCGGGCGCGTGACATTACAGTAGCAATAGCACCAGGTCGATTCTTAAACTATTTGATAAATGTGTGTGTGTGTATCGGTGTACACACGTAACAAGTGAAACTTCTTTATGTCATCATTTTTCGAAACATGATGTAAATAGTAGTATTTACAACTTTATAGAAATTGGTTAAATAAAGCTAAATTAGACAAAGTTTAAGCAAAAGAATTTTATTATCATAGACATGGATATATATATAATACAATAATTTCACCTTATTGCTACAAGATCATTGTTATCATTATTACATATTTTTGTAATTGATGGCTTTATGGTAACTAAAATATATGGTTTACAATCATGTATATATACATACATATATACAATGAAAAACACTTACCTGCTGACTACAATCACAAACTAAGGTTAACCTGAAATAACTTAAAAAAAAAATATACAATTACTTTTGTTAGAAATCCACTGGAATTAAAATTAAAATAAATCCTCTAATTCCTACTCTGCCGGAAAAAGTACTACTTCGTCCGAATCGACCGCGAGCGGGTCAAGATAAATATGGCACGTAACAGAAAAATGTGACGGCAAATTTATCTCATACGTCGAAAAAGAAGTTTCACTTCAATAATTTACAATAGTTAGTTTGCGACTGAATATTATTTGATGTGGAATATCCCACAGCAGTGGGAGTAGCAGCAGTCTTGCGGTTTGAACGTCAGTCCCCTGCCCGGGGGTCTCCATCTGCCTGACTAGTTACCACCTCCTGGAGTCAACATGAGTATGTTACAATATGAGTTGCGTTTCCCCAGCAATAGCAGGTTGGCCCGGTCGAGAGGGCCGGCCGCGTAACCTCGGTCGGGGAGTTAGCAAACCCAAAAAGAATACTGTAGCGTCGCTACTGGCGCAGAGCAGAGCGCTAGGGCTCCGGCCGGCGTTGGCGCATCAGCTCCTAGGAGACACTGACTTGGTGAGTGTGATTTAGCTTTAGGTGCGTCCTATTGTTATTGCGATCAGTTTGATTCGACGTTTGTATGTACGTCGCGTTTATGTAGGTTTCCTTATATGTTTTATTCTTGCTACTGAAGTGAAAAGTTTTATATGTTAAACAAGAGCAAAGGAAAATTGTATACTACGCCTTTGAATACTTTAGTATCGATATTATAACTTCGAATAATACAATACGGCTATTATTAAACTATTGAATCCTTCTCTCGTTCGGGATATTAATTCAGAACCCGTAACAAATACAAACTTTGCCCCTCCGTCGGTTATTGGTTGGTTGGTGATTATATAATGTACCTGCATCGGATGATTCAGTCATTTTCTGGAGACATCTTGTATTGCGAATGTTAAATCGCGTTACAACGACCATGCGCGCGACACGTGTTGGAGACGAGTGCCTGCGAGGGACGAGTCTCATATTAGATAGTACTAACGTCGCTACATGCACACGTGCTACGTGGTTCCAGGAGAAGCTCCGCTCGCTGGTCGGCGAGAGCGGCAGCACGGACTCGGAGTGTCCGTCGGACAGCGGCCGCTCCGACTCGGACGCCAGCGAGTCCGGCCGGCCGCACACGGTGGCGCCGCTGCGGCTGCCGCTCGCGCTAGGTACTCTCGCCGGCGGTCGTGTTGCTTGTGCGGAATCGTTTGTTTATATTTGTATTGGCGGCCCCGTCCGAATTAGTTCGGGTTGGACCGATATTTATATATACTTGATTATTAATAATTTCATATTTTTGTCGTGGTTAAACATCGTTAGGTTTACTGATATTTTATATAGCCTATCATTTGCACAGTCACATGTTCTCAGTACTTACCGATTTTCGTACAGATCGGTCAAGCCGTTCTTGAGTTATACAGAGTTATACTCGAGACATACAGACATAGAAGAATTTTTAAAATATTCAAATTGATGTCAGTTAGTCATAAAATGAATATTTATCATGAAATTTTACAAAAAAAAGTGGAATGTATAGACAGACAGACATAACACATTTATATGGTAGTTTAGATATCTGTAATTGGCTGTAAGAATATAAAGAACGTTCCATTAAGAGTCGTGTTTAGTGAGTTTAGTGAAAATTACAGATTAAAAATATAAGATACTAGCAAACCTGGTTGTGTCTGACATTCCTAGTGTATCGAACTCGGGCATTTGATACATAAAGTTACTCAATAGAGACTGCATATAAATATGAAAATGTTTTACAAACACAATAAACTCGTCGATCGCGTGCAGGTTGGAAGCGGGTGACCGTCATCAAGGGGCTGTCTCGCAACTGCAACATAAAGGGGGACGTGAGCTACTCCCCGCCGGAGCCGCACGCCGCGTTGCAGGTCAAGTCCGAGCAGGAGCTGACGGCGGTGAGTGCCGTGGTCTGCGTTGATACTATATGAACATCATACAACACGTAATTAAACAAGGGTTACGTAAGGGGTGCGTGCGTGGTTCGATCCCGTGTCTCCCCCCACTAGGCTACTGCAGCTTCGACTTAATAATAAATAGTCGATGATAAAATCTAAAATGACTTTGGATTGTCCAAAAAATCATATGAGAAGAACGTAAGTAAATTACGAGCGAGATATTAAGACGAGTACCTCAAATTTAGGTATACATATACCCCGGTAAACTTACTGGGTGATGAGTGGCCATCGGTGCCCATTGAAATTTGTAATATTAGGAGAAACAACGACGCGTTTACGATCGCGTGAAAAGTGGCCAGTTTGTCTAGAACAGTGGTATCTTATACAAGTTGCAAGTGAAATATGGAAATACATTTACAAAGAGGGTGATGGCTAGCTGGACATGTGAACAATATCACCGTCCAGCACAAGAACTGTCTGTATATTTAGATGGGTGGTGAGATCAGTGACCTTCAACTAGAAAAAGCTTGTGCCAGTTTGACTGGAGCTCGAGAATGGATGCAGCCCCTTGGTTAATTTAGAACTCGCTAGCGTTACAAAGGGTGATTGCCCACAGTTCCTGGACTCGAACCCCGGCGCGTTGGGTCGGGATAACTTCAGCTTCAGCGCTCGCACGCTACTCGGCGATTACATCCAGACCATGCCAGACGGCACCGACCCCCTGGTGCTCAGCGAGGGGGAGATCTCCAAAAGGTTTGTGTTAAAACTAGGATAGCATTGATAATATTCAATGGGTTTACTACCCATTAGGATGGATGAACGATGGATCCGAATCCTAGCGAATTAAATATGAGGGAACAACTCTGAAGAGGTTGGATGTAAAGGGTTACTTGGAAGAAGTAATAAAAAAAAATTTACAATGGTGAAGTAATGTGTCACATTTATCACTCTGATCCAATTAATTAGGTAACTGCGTGCGTGGAGGATAAAATTTGTCAGATTAGTCCTCACTTATGTTTGGTGGGGAGCCGGCGGAATGGTCCAGATGTGGTTGTGATCGTCAACGATCACGGCGACAACCGACATCTAAGGTTGCAAATGTGTGTGAACGTGTATAGCTGGTACGTACTTTCTGCGGTGTTCAGGCATATATTTATGTCTTAACAGGCTGGAAGAAGCGCGTGCTTTGGCAGCGCTCGCTGGCCCGAGGCCTACGCCGCCGCCTCTGGACCGCAGGATGGAGCTGGCCCGTCGGCAGCAGGCTGCCCGCGACGCGAGACGGGACCACGCCGCGAGGACCCGGGACCAGGTGTGTTTTGGAAATGTCTTTTTTTTTAATGGAAAGATTAATGACTTTAAAATCCCTTTTCAAAGCTATATGATAAATAATAAATCCTTTCTGATTGTTAACAGAGCAGTATAGATACGTACTTGCTATTAAAAAAATACTTGGGATATAAGATAAAGAAAGCAAAAATAAATAATTCTTTTTTTTTTTTGAAATTACCACTTTTTGTATTAGCAACATTTTACATTACATTAAAATGTTAAAATCGTTTCCTTTAAAAAACTACTGTACGAAAACACTTGATTAATTTATGAACTACCATGATATATAAGTTCATCCTATGATGTTACAATTGTCAGTATAATATAAAAGTCTGTCGAAATATGTTACTGAATAGTAGCGGACTTATTTGCTGGCAACATTATTCAATACAATAAATATGTAGTTTGTGCACGATTCCATCCTTTCGGCCGGGACGGTTCCAATTCGTGTTGCCGGGTCTTGACTTTTCGTGAAGTCTAAATTATGTGTGTCTGTGTCCTGCTCGTGCGGCGGGAGTGTGAACGTTTTTTTTGCAGGTCTAATTTATGTGAATTTTCATGACAGAAGTGAGTTAATCCCACTCAAAAAAGCTCGTTTCACAGGCTCGCCTAGTGAGGGAACTGGAAAGATCGGAGAAAGCAGAGCTCGTCAAGAGGGAGAAGGAAGCGAGGAGTCAGCAACTCCTAGAGGTAATTACTGTTCAACTAGAGTATCTGTACCGGGGTATAGTCTGTGTCGTCATGGAATACTTTGTACATTGTTTTTTTTTGTATTTTTAGTAGTTATTAGTTGCCATGTTATAGTTTGTTTGAAAAATAAATCTATTTGTAATTCTTTATCATAGAGCTGACATGTAAATAAATTTTTGAAAAAAAAAATATAAATGTCACAACAGTATTCTCCGGTATATTATATCAAATACAGAATAAAATAGTTAAAGGCATAGATTGTCATGGCGGAGAGAAACGTTTGACATGTTGACTAATTGTCAACTGACGTGTTGACTTTTGACATATTTACTCTTGACTGGTTGACATTCGACAGTCTAGCATTTGAGATATTGAAACTTGAGAAGTTGACACTAATTACAGACAGAATGTAAAGGTTTGAATTTTAAGACTAGTCTGATATATTATTGAATATTATAGTATATAATAGCATATTTGCAAAGCAGTAGATATTTTCCTGTTTACGGCCATATTAATAGGTTTATCATGATTACGATAAAGGTGTAATCAAGTTATAATTAATTTACATACAGACACATACACTAATATCAATCTCGTTTGTACGTTTCTCTCCGTGTGCCGTAGTTAGACGCGTTACAATAAAAATACAATACAATCACAAACTATGACACGGGACTAGAGTTTTGTATGTATATTAATGTTTTTAAATACATGTGCTTGTGTTTGATATATTTTTATTATCAATTTGATGCTTGGCAACATTGTGCTCACATCCGTATCATGTAGACATCGAAAAGCAAAAAGGGACTTTATAGGTGCAGAGATAGAATACAGAATCGATCGTATCTCTTTTTGCTTTTTCCGTAGACAGCGGTGGAACTCTTAGCTTACTTATATAGTTGGTAGTTTGTGTGTCTTGTATTAAATCTGGTATTATTATATACTCCTGTATCTTATATATGTAAATTTACGTTTCTCTCTCTGGGTTGTATGTCTAACACAAAAATTTGACAATGTTGTCAATGTCCAATTGATAATAAAGTGAGAAGGAGTAAATGAATTAACGAGTGAATTCGAAACAGCATATCAACAAGAACCGAACGCAGCTCACCATCGAGCCGTTGCCAACGGCACCGAGGACCGCAGATAACGAATGGAAAATACCGGACATTGTTATGGGTCCGGCCACGAAGACCCAGAGAGACCGGACCATGCCACCGATCAGTCTCTCCTTGATACCGGTCAGTGGGCCCATGGGCGCGAAAGAGAACTCACCGATAAAGACACTCAGCTTCGACCAATCCGGGTGGAAGGAAGACGTCGAAGAATATAACGCTTTAGACAAAATGAAAGACTTCGCTGAAAAAGCCGCGTTCGATCTACCGAAACGCAAGGACAAGTACTTCGATTTCACGCTCATGAAGGCGGCGGATAAGAAAAAACCCCCGGACAAGGAGAACAATCTAGAAAAACTCATAGAATCGTATTCGCGCATAAGCGAATTCATAAACGGCTGTGATTGGTCGAAGCTGCAGAGCGATAAGAAAAGCGAAGATGCGAAGAGCTTAGAACAGAAGTACTTGGATGCTAAGAACGAGTTCATGTCACAGAACTTAATGTTGATGCCCAAGGACTGCCAAAAATCGGTGCTTAAAGATGTCATAGATTTAAGCGGTGACGATGAGAATATTCTGACTGATATAATAACCAAAAAGATCGGTAAGGGCACGTATAATGTCGGAAAGGACGGAGCTTTATCAATATCGGTCCAGCCGTTCTCTAAGGACGCGTGTCCGGTACGTCTGAGTTGATACGCACTAACTAACTTTCACCACAACTAACTAACACGAGTGTTACCTGTCGTCACGGTACATGAAGATCTCTATCGGTGTTTGTCACCTACTAACTTTATGGTTATTACTAAAATTCTATATGTTGGTAAACAGTTCTAACACGCTTCTCCTAACGCTGGTTGGTGTTGAGCTAGATTTTTTAGGTCGACAATCTTTTTTCTTTTGAAAATCAGTCGTTATGAGAGGGTTATCCGTTATGCAGGTCCATGGGCGGCGGTGGTCATTCGCATTCAGAAGGCTTGTCCGCTCATTCGTCGGATATTTATTTAAATTTGTATATAATGATACAAAAAAAAATATGTTGTATTTGGCTTAACCAAGTCTTGTACAACATAACGTTTTAATTTTATTTTTTTATTAAAATCATACAAGACAGTTAATAATTGATTATAGGCGGCTCGAAGGACCAACATTTTTTTTTACTGGGGTGACTCTGCACATATTGGGATGTGTGGAATATACTTCACTCATGCTTGCTTCATTGTGTATTCGTAGGTTTTGACAAATCCACTCATGACTGTATGGTTCGAGTGTTATTAGGAAATGTTTCATGAGAACCTTGACCGCGTAGTCGTAATATATATTTCGGATCGTTACATGTGACCGGAACACTTCGATATTGACCAAAGTTGTTTTTTTTTTTTGTTACATCCGGCTATGCCTTAATTTTGTGTCCATTATAAGATTGTCGATAAATTAATTGTCGTAAAAAAAGCTAAGATATTATTGAAATGTTTCCAAGTCGTCAAGTCGTCACTAGCTAGTTATTTTCACGCACGCTTTTATGTACATTTTAGTTCGTCAATATTTTATATCACAAGTGTTTCTGTTAATTACAATTTCATTAATGATACCAACTTTTTAGAAGTTATATTTCTTTTACGTGTTGTTAAAAAATATGTTTTTTTTCTTGTCTACGGTAACGCACACAGTCATTGAAACGTATTCAAGGTAGGAGTAGAATGTAGGATACTTTTTATCCTGGAAATATAATAATTCCTGTGATCATCAAAAAACTAAATGCAGGACATTTCCATTAGACATGTGTCTCGCTGCAGTTCCATATGACATTGCTAATATTGTTGTAATGTATCATGTTATTGTATATAAATCCACTAGATGTCGCTGTACAGGTGGATGCAGTACTTAAAACGCCGTTATAGTATATGTTCCATTGCACGTTATACATTGATGAGACAATTGCCCTATTTCGTTACTCGCACTTGATCATTTCTCTCTGGACCTAATTGTAAAGGTAATGCGGAGGATGTTGCGGGTAAAAAGTAAATCGATAAACGGAAGATTGCCGTTTTTATTCTAATAAAAGTTTAAACTTACTTTGTAATTACCACGTGTTGTTTTAAAAGATGTGCTGAGGAGTTTCTTTCGACGCTTCCTCTCCTCATTGTTAAAGCACCTTTTCGAAACGGTTGTAGAAGCGAAAAATTACGTGCATAAGTTATATTTTTAATTTGGATTTGAATGAATCCTATCAACGGATACAGGATATAAAAGTACCAATAAGCTATCAATCAAGAAATAATTTGTAATGCATAAGGCAAGAGTGAATAGGCTTTCACTAACGCAGTGCGCTGATCATTCAAGTCTACATCACTTACCATCAGACGATATTGTAATTAGGCGCTTGCTTATATTAAGTAAAAGTGTTACGAAGTCAACTCGTCATGTCACTTACTTGGCTGCAAAATATTTTAAGTTTTATTCAATCATTCGATTTTGATTTATCGCCATTGTTAACACTTTGTTTATTTAAATAAATATTTCTGGTCTTGGAATGTTGCCAAAAACTAATAACTTCCAATGCGTTACAAACGCATGAATTCATTTACTTTGATTTAAGCAAAAGTTTAAAAACAGTTGTTAGTTTTATTTTACTGTTAGTATTTTATTATTCTTGGCTTCAATGTTGATTTTTTTATCGTTTATTTTATTTTCCTTTTGTTTCATGGATGTTCGGTGTTTTAATTTTGATTTGCTGTACCGCTTTCGATGTTGTTCGTATGGATGTGTGAAGGCTAAGAGGAGAAAGCACGAGGAGGTGGAGAAGCAGAAGATCGAAGATCAAGTGAAGAAGCAGCAGGTTCGTTAGCACTGACCGCGTCTCACCGAACACATTTGAAACGACCCCGTGGCCCAGTTAGGTTATCCTAAGGTTGGGTTCCCGGGTTCGATTCCCGACCAGTAAACACATTTTTGTGATGTCACATTTATGTAAGTCTGGTGTTGGAGTATTAAAGTATTTATTAATTTATTACCCATTTCCACTGCCTTAGCTGGATATATATTATTATATAGCCAAAAATATTTAGTAAAAAGAGATTAAAATAATGATACAATAACAATAATTCAATATAGTTACCCACAGATAATAAACGCGAAGAAAAAATGCTAACATTAAATAATATTTATTACCGTCATTTGCTTCGTAATTAGTTGAACATAAGAATCTGACGTGGAATAAATTAACACTCCGGCTGCAACAATCACATACCTCGTTATAATAATTGCGTAACGGACACGCGGCCCGGTCACGTACGGTCCGGTACGGTGCGGTGCATTCAAATATGTACAAAATTATTATCTTTCCGTGAAGCCTGCCCGGCTAGTTACCACCCTCCTGCTTGAGTCAGCCGCCAAACGACTCGTCGTGTCCCGGCTGGGGGCTTGAGAGCCAGTGCTTCCTTTCTTTCTTACCTTCTTCTCATTTCCTGGCCGACAACGCATCAGTG
>DWPT01005461.1:0-12212 GCA_018251895.1 Agathymus mariae mariae
CTTAATGCTGAGCAGGGTCCCTTTTGTGATGTGCACGCATACGGAATTAAATATAATATATTTTATGTATGTTTTTTGGACTATTTGTATTAGTTTGGGTGCACCTTACAATAAAATGTTCTTCTTGTTTCTCTCTTATTCATTTTGCCAACCTTCCATTCTCCTTTCAAAGTTCAATTTATGATTACAAACTTTTTAATTTTTTTTTTTGACTGAATATTTAAATAAGTATTGAAAAGATTTTTTATTAGAATTAATGATCGTATATAACAGTATTAGTAAATCTGAGAATAATGTAAAGTTTAACACTTAACAAAAAGGGAGATGTACAGGAAGGTGGCCAGTAACGCAGTACGATATCGGGTTATAAAAATATGCATGACTCATTAGTTTTGTGTCTCGCTCGACCAAAGATGGCGATATATTGTACTAAAATCTAAAGTTTCTACACTGATGTTGATTCCTGTAATATTAATATTATTTATTTTGTTATTTAAATACCTCAAATATCCAAATTGCTTCTCCACCTGAAAAGAAAAAAATACGTTTTCGAATTGTGGTAAGCGCTTCTAAGTAACTTTATATATGAGTACGTAACGTAATAGAGGCTTCGCTATTAAGCAAAGGTTGCTATATATATTACACTATACCATTTAGAACCCCTTCATCGCCTGCCGGGGGCCGTGCAGTCGGCCATATGTTAGCAAACGTTGTCAGTAATGTAGTACGGCGGTGTGACGGCACACTCTGGAATAATTATTTTATCAGTTACACCAAAGGCTGCTGCTGGTTGCGACGGGGTCCTGCTGCCGCTATCGTTTCATATTTTTTGTCGGACAGTCCGCGAGCACACGATGGTGTGAACATTTTACTGTCTTTATTTGCGCAAAAACCATTCAAGTGTATCGTGCGTGAAAGAATGTGATTATTGACGTGGTGCGGTTGCAGAGGAGCAGACACCACCGCGGCTACAGGTGATGGCGCGCAGCGCGGTGCGCTCGAGCATGCGGCGCGGCGTGCTGCGGCGGCACCCCGAGCTGCGGGAGCCCGCGCCGCGCCGCGCGCCGCCCGCTGCCTGCCCGCGCCGCATCTGCATCCCCATAGAGCCCGGCGGCGCCGTCGGTTCGTATACCGTACTTTGATATTACGTACCGTTACACCCGGCCCTCAACCGTAATTTTTGCAGGTAGTGAAAGTAGTTGCAACCACGCGGTGGACCAGTTGTATCTTGTTGCATCTTGCGGCCGGGGCCGGGCCGGGCCGTAGGAAAAGTGAGGAATTTGTAATTGTTTTTGATCAATCATTAAATTTAGTGTGTACAAGTTAGTGTTGATTAAAAAAAACTCCAGGATTGCCACCTAACATTACGCCAGAACCCGACCAACCCAGTCTTGACAGATAATTGTCATTCTCAAGATATAGCCGATCGGTAGGAGTCGTTAACGGCTACAACGAATCACAGAGATAACAACATGACAAAATGCTCCCTGCCATCGCTTTAAGAATCTTTCGTAAACGAAGATGGACCGTGCGTATTCTGGTTAATAATTGATCGATTCGATTAAGCGTAAAATATGAGTTACTATTTTCTATTATGCCCTAAAAACTAACCCGAGAAAGCTGTTAGAAAAGTTTCTCTACAACCCTCTGCTATAACGCGTCGGCAGCGCTCCCGGTGTTACGGTGACGCTGATAACTGGTCATCAGACGGCCCGTCAGTTCGTTTGTTGTTCGCTTGTTTTGTTCGACGTTCCGATATCAATTGAGGTCTGCTACAAGTTATTAATTATTTTTAAATTAACCTGTTAGTCCAAAAATCCCACACACCACCACACAATACATAACTGGAATACTCTACCTTTCAGAGGGCCTGGATATCCTTCACGATCTGGATGCAGAAACTGGTGCGAACGAAATGAATGCACTGCTAAGTCTCGTTATCCGAATGGATCAGAACAGGGTAGCGGGGGCCATCCGCTTCGACGGCGTGGACTCCTCTTCGGACACGCACTCGCACTCCGAGGACTCCTCGGAAGAGGACAGACCTCGGCGGAACCGCGCCGACCTATCTGGAATAAACGAACGTCGACGCCGCCCGACGTCAGGCACGGTAGGACGTTCGGACACCGATAGGTCGGATGAAGGTCACGACTCGGCAAAAAACAGTAAGTCGAATGGACGCGGATCGAGCACAACCAGCTCGGACAGTAGGAGCTCCAGGCGTGGAAGCAAGTCCGATCGATCCGGGGACGGGAGCGGCTCGAGGGATAGGAACGGACGTAAGTCGGACCGCACGAGCTCTGACGAAAGTGCGAACTCTAGGAATGGACGAGGCCGGAGAGGTCCCGTCGACGATAAATTTAACAGACCGGACAAGTGCCGAAGGATGGTGCCGGCGGGCAGGCTATGGGCTTTTGAGTTCCAGGCTACGGAGAGGACTCCACAGCCGACCACCAGCTCGGCCGTCGGCAAGAGCTCCAACAATTCCACCGCCGCCTCTGATGGTGACGGTAAGAAGAGCAACGATAAAGCTACAAAATCGCGACGGGTAACTACGACACTTATTTCTCATTACATTGAACCGGGAAGGCTTTTCAAACTCCTTCGTGGAAAATAATCCCTTTAAAGGAAGTATGCCAATCGACTTCAATAGGTATTTTTCAGAAAAAATTTTTTTGGTTATACCTCTCACACTAGATATTAATTATGTTACTTGCTTGTGAATTTCTCGAGCTCTGCGGTTTCGATTCGGCCATAACCATCGTCAGGTTGTAACGACTGTCATGTAAATAATAATATCATGTTAACTGCACATTGCAGGGGTCGTGCGATTGTAAAAATGGTAATGACATAATTCCGTCCGAAGTGGAGTTGTGCTTCCGCGGCGGCAAGCTGCAGGACCTGCTCCCGGGGCCCTCGAGCTCCCGAATGGATTGGGAGGAGAGCAAGAGCGAGAGGGAGGACACGAAGGATTCCGCCGGGGACGAGCAGGCCGAGGGCGGCTCTTTGAGCAAGGCCAAGCGGCAGAAGCTCGACAGCGGCATCGGCGAGAACACGCCCGGCGGCTCCTCCCCGGACAGGTCCAAGACTGAGGAGTCAGACACTGACGAGCGGCCCCTGGACAGCGTCACCGATGACGCGGCTCACACCCCGGACTGTAACTCAGGTAAATGACCATGTTCAGTGCTCTTTCTCCACATGTTTTAATACAATTACATATTTGAACTAGTAGTTCTCATATTGTATACTTGTGGATCATAGCCGCAGATAAGCTATCGGATAGCAGTCTGTCTGAGCTGCAAATTAATATCGTGGTCGTCTGGTGTTGTCGTGGTCCGATTTTCATGACCCTCTATATCGTGTACATGTACACGTAAGTGAACTGTACGACGAGCTTCTTTCTGAGGTGTTATAGGAGTGCTATGACATTGGGCTTTGAAAAAAATACAGACTTTAAAACAATAGTAATGGAATTGTAACCTTGATTCACAAGTTGTTTAATTATTCAATATACTCAAATACACACTTGTCTACATCTCAGAGCACGTGCGTTGCTTGTGTTTATCCTTTAAGTATGGTAAGGATGTCGTGTCGCACAGCTAACCGGCGGCGCGTGCACAAGCGCACCCGCTGTGAGACGCGCGCGTCCTCGTCCTCGGCAGAGGAGGGCGGGACGGCAGGCGGCGCTGGGGGGGCTGGTGGTGCGGGCCGGCGACGCGTTCCCCGCCGCGGCCGCGGGCATGACGCGCGCCGCGTGCGTCTGTCCATTGTCATGAAGCGTGCCATCAAGGAGCTGCCCCTGCCATATCCGCTCAAGAAGTTAGTGTCCTGTTGTCATTTGTCGTGCAGAGACATGTTATTACCTCGTAATGTAGCCCTCACCTAGGCTCCCAAGCTCCCAGGCTCGGAGTCAATGAATTTTTCGCTTGATATCTATATCATTGCTGTACGTGGACGATGATGATTTCGGTTAGGATGATGACTGCCTCAGTAGTTAAGCAGCCTTTCATATATCCTCACCCATACATTTGATGTCTGTCTGATTCACGGTATTTTCCCACGAGCGTTTAAAAAAGCGGTGGTACATACTTATTTCAAGAAAGTAAACAGAGGCAGTCCCGACAGCTATGGACCGATATCTGTGTTTTCTAGTTTCTCTAAAATCCTAGAGAAGATATCTAATTAAAGATTTCTCAATAATATGGCCGAAAACACTTTTCATTCGGAAAATCAATTTGGATACAAAGTCAGTAAATCCACCGAAGACATAAGTGTAGAAGTTTACCGCCAATTATAATTGATTTTAATTGGGCAATCGCTTTCTCCAGGTACGTGAACCTGGGTCGCTGCTTCGAGTTCTAGGAGCTGGCACACGGCGCACTGTTCACGAGTCACTCGACATTTGTCTTGGAGTGTTTGTTGTATATGATAAAGCGGCTATACTCATGACATTATGGTGAGCTCGCTCGACTAGTTGGAGGTCTATTTGAGGTCCTTATGCATGAACCAGAGATCACCTCGAGCGCTCGTCTGCTGCTATCGGACGAGCGACATTGACCATTCGCTCCAACCCCTTCACGTTTGTTTCTATCGTATAGTCGATTTATCATATTGAACACGTATTCGAATGCTCGCAATACATTAAGGGCTAAAATTAGATTTAAATCCTAAAAGACGCGAACCTCAATGTTGTGTCGCTTGTCAACCTGTCAAGATAGTAAACATACTCTCAGTCGTCCATTGAGCACGTTAAATATATTAGAAACGATACAATCCCGGTCATTGTGTGATGTTATGGTCAACTCAGTGAATTAATATTGTTTTTAATTTATCGACAGTAAAAAATATATACAGTTTCACACAGTATATTGTCCTGTATTCTAATGGCCACAGCATTGCTAATACTTGTATATAATTACATTCGATCGATATATGTTCGCCGAGGACGGTTGCCTCGCCACTAAGGCCAAGCCGAAGGATAGATAGATTCGCACCGCTGGACCGGCACCCTAAGCGGGATTCTCGGAATATTTCGTAGGGGTTATGTTCACTGTTCATACAGAGATAAGTAAGTTTTGATAGTAATAATACACGACACGATTCGATGAATGCTGTGTGCGGCTGGGTTGCGACCGAAGTATCACCATCTTTTTAGTTGTAGTATATAATAGTCCGTCAGCTTATGTATGTATAAATGTAAGGCAATATCAAATATGTACAAGAATGTTATGTAGTCAGTTTGACAATTTTGTATTGTTACTGGCTATGTAATGTTAAATACATAATATATATATATATATGAGTCAACTACTTACGGCCCCGTGCAAATGACCATAGTGGTGTGCATGGACAGTTCTAAATTGAACTGACTGGGGTGGGGACTGAACGTGTCCTTCAATATAAGCGTCAAATAATTGTCATCGTAGAAATATAACTTTGCGATTTGAGTCTTGTGAAATATAGGCACGATTGGTTCGTCTCGATGTTGAGGTATTCTACCTACGTGAGATAAAAGCATACTTCTATTGTAACCGGTTCGGTCACCACCTTAGATTAAGTGAATCGATATGTACTCACTTCTCGTTGGCCGCGACAATCTGCCGTATCACCAACTTTCACCGGAAGCATCACGGAAATATCAATGACTACAATGACAAGGGAAAATATAGTAATAAATGTGTTCAGGTCGTATCGGCAGGCTCGTAGTGACGGTGTGGCAATTTCTCACTATATATGTATATGTACGATGCCTTCAACCAATGTGTATATGTATATGATATATGTAAGTAGCATGTGGTGAAGAGTAGGTGTACGTTATTATTTCATGTAGACGTACCAGTAGGACCCACGCTGCAGCTATATTTCGAAGGGATTGTAAAAATGTTGCTGCAAAGGTGCGGTTTCGCGGGCCGCGGCAGACGACAGACGGCGGCAGCGGCGATGATATATTACGGCTGTGTCTTCGATGTACAAATATGAATATACAAACGCTGCAAGTGTTAATGCAATAAGTAGAAGACGACGATCATTTATTACATAAATATTACGTATTGTGCTTATTTATTTTATCCCGTGGTGTATAGCTGGTCCGCTTACCGTATTACAACTGTGTTTATGTATGTAATATACATACATACACGTATAGGACGAACACGAGTTCCGAGTCCTGCACGCACCTGTAATTTTTCCAATTATTAGCTTTATCAATAATCGAATGTTCCCTCTCAAACGTGTTAAACTGGCTGCCTGCATTCGGCCAGCGCGCCGGACTACGACCGTAAACCGTCGTTCGAAAGGTAATCTATAATGTGTAGGAGATATATTGGTATGTTGGTAGCTGCGGTACGCAGTTTGCCGCCGCGGAATCGGACCTTTACTGGTAGTCGTGTGCGGTCGATATGATCATAAAAAGTTTAATCGTTGTATCAAATTGTAAGTTTCTATTGTATTGTATTCGTTGTGTCTGTCGCGTGGTGGAGCCCCGCTCGCGACGTCGCCCGACATCTACAGAGACTGATCACGCTTTGAGGCAGCATTCGCAAACAGAATTACTATGGATTATGTCGATTTAAAAGACCTTTAGAATGCTACCGTAAAGTTAAAATTTTGAAAATTACGGTATGTTAAAAAATTTCCTTATGATTATTGTAAATATATTTCATTTTTAGTTGCAAGTAATTATAAATTTATTAATATGCAATTTTTGTTTTATTCCTCAATAACATAGGGAGTTAAGGAAACACCGGAACCTATACAAATATACTCTTTATTCCTTAAATACGTTTTACAAACAGGTGAGAACGTGCCGGTGGGTGCTTATTATATTGTGTCACTGGTGTGTCTATATACAGGATACACCTCTCGGTTTACAATGGTACATCGGTACACTGCAGTTAGCTTATTAATGGCTCTCGGCAATTTTCGCTCCTTTACATTTTTTAGCTTTCATCATGTAGCGAAAAACGAGGATTGTCGAGAAACATTTAAACATGTAGGCTGGCGGAATATGCGCTAGCACCACTTGCCGAGCGACTGAACCACGCCGTTGACCCGCAGTGGCATGGCGGCGGGCTCCGGGTACAGATCGTCCGCGGCGGGAGTGTCGCACGCAATCAAACCATTCAACCCCTTCCTGGCGGGGCGCGGGGTGCGCACACGCTCCCTGCTCCACTTGTCTCCCGCATGCGTCCTCTTTACCGGCCTCTTGCTCGGCGCTTCCTGACCGAGCTCCCCGTTTTTGGATTCCGAAGGCGGCCTGCTTTGCGTCTCGGACTCGCTCCCGTTCATAAGAGAGTGAGCACTGCGCGCCTTGTGCAGCGACAACCGCAAGGGTTTTCGTGGGGGCGTCGGTCTTGTCTTCGTGTCGTCTCGCCTATCTTCGTTCTTCTTGTAATGGCTCAACCTAGAACAGATCTCCGAGCCGTAGTCGAGTCGCGGTGAACTGCTATACATGTCTCCGTTAGGAAAGTCAGATTCCGACTCGAATTCGGAAGACTTGGCGCTCCTGGAATGCAATCTGGACGATCGCCTGTTAGATTTGTGGGCATTTTCTAGAACCTTTCCGTCTATTCTATGGTACATGTAGTGTCTCTCTGATTCCACTTGCACGTTCTCGGTGCTCTCGTTCTTCTTCAGTTTCCGGAGGCGCTGCGATCTTTTCAGCTGCTCGATAATCGACAATGTCTTTCGCTCGGCCCAGTTGGTTTTTTTTATGCTCTCCTCGATTTTATCTGCAGCCTTCTTTATCTCGTAGTGCCTAGGGTCGTAATGGACGTTCGGATGTGAATTACTGATATCTAGATCACTGTCCGATCTAAATTGGTCGTCGAATTTGGGTCTGCCCACCCTCTCGTTCTTCATGCGCTGCTTCTCTAAATGTCTTTGGTTTCTTTCGATCATGCGGATTGCCGCGTCCGTCTCCGCGCTGTAGTCCACTCTGTCATGTATGCAGTGCTGGGAGAGGGAGTGGCGTAGGCGTCCGGCTCGGTGCTCCAAGCTGTGGGAGCTGAGCGACCGGTGGTCAGGTGCAGGCGAAGCGCGCGGGGAAACTGCCAGTCTGGAAGACGCTCCGGACGCGTTGCTCCGGGGTCTCATGACTGGCAGATTGGCCTCCGCGCCGTCTAGGCCGGGCAGCTTGGCGACGATGGCCGTGATATCCGGCCCCTTTTGGAACACCTGTACCTCCGACTTGGAGCTCGGTTTGGGTTCGCTGGTGATGTTGATGTTGGTCACGTTCTTTTTAGTCTTGTTAACGGTGATACAGCTATCGCTGCTGCTAACTGGTTGGAGCTGAAAGTAAAGATATTCAATATTACAACAAGCAATTCTAACTATATCAAGAATGTTCTATAAGGTTATGCTTGATAGTGGTAAGTTTGTTTGCGGAGAAGATTATGTTTTAGAAAGAAATCATTCGGAAAAATCGCCGTCCTTTCCTTTATTAATTTGGTGATAAATGGTAGGGCCAACAGCCAGCTGCAATCTAATGCAAACGTTATCCATTACGCAGTTGCACTTCTAATAGGTTGGAACACTTCAGTTTAACTGACAACTGGCCTTATTGAACTATGTAACACGCATAGTGCCTTCAGAGCTAAACTAGTAGAAGGTACCTGCGTGTGGCGCGCGAGCAGTTCGGCGACCTGGTCCTCCAGGTAGGAGATCCGGTGCGTGAGGCGCGTGTTGTCGGCACGCAACCCCTCGTTGGCTCGCTCCGTGTCTTCGGCGACGGAGCGCAGTGCGCCTAGTTCGGCGCGGTAACACCCCACGTCATTCTGTAAATCACAACGCCTGTTGAGTTCAGTTCACACCTGCAGAATTGCAACGAAACGAATCGCTCCATATGATTGAAATTTGACTTAGTTCCTAGATAACGCAGCATTAATGCATCTTCATGTAGATTTTTTTTCGTTATAAAAAGCTTAACTATTTGGTCAAATTAATCGAGGTCCAAACACTAGAGTCCCCTAGTTCATCAAAATCATAACTTCAGCGCCAGTTTATATATAATTTATATCTATTTGGTTATTTTATATTTATAAGGTTATATTTAAAATCAAAGAAAATTTGGTAAGACAGTCGAGTCAGACGTTAAAATGTTTGTGCGGTTCGAGTGTGGGGAAGTAAATAAATCGGCTTTTATATTTCAGTCGAAACAGAGTGAGTATCTCACGAGACACTATAATTTCTCGAGTGCAAAACGATATTTGAAGTGGATTACAAAAGCATGTTATTCCGTGACATCTTTGATCTATCAAAAGAATATAAAAGTTAAGAATTTTCTATATATTAACAAGTTTTATGGTACTGCGTTCTTTGGGGATATACCAGGTGATATGGAATTTCATTTTAAAGTACTAAAATCTTATCATGAACCGTTTAGCACACGCGCAAAGCCTTAAAGATCTCGAGTTAACGAATAAAAAAATTATGGAAGTATTCCTACTAAAGCATGTAAAATGGAGAAGTAGTACAAATTAAGGAAACCGACCGAAGTACCCGTGGGCTGCGTCTGCGGTCGCAGCAGTACCAACTTGACGGGGGCGGCCGCAGACACCGCTCTTCGCAGCTCCTCCTGGTTGCAGCATACCACGCACGTGCCGTTCACCTCCACTAGCCTGCCATGTCAATGTTACTATTTAGGTATGCAAGAGGTCAGCGAGCCCACGCACGTCAGAGAGGCATTATTTGTGGGCGTCACGAGGCAAGCGGTATAGTTCCTCCTCAAAGGATACCGCTGATAGACTTGTCCAACTGTTTGATGTATGAAGCTAGATTGTACATACCTACATAGTTTTAATGGAACTTAGTTGTGCTATGACATCGCTGGAGATAAAAACACACATAATAATAAAATAATAACTTTTAGTTTTAAGAATGTAAAAAAAGGTTTATTACCCACACATTTGTACATTTCCGTCATATAAATCTCCAGGAATTCGCCAAGTAACTAACAATTGCTCGTAGGTCATCGTTATTAATGAAACACAATGTAAGATAAGTCAATAAGTTCCAAGTATTCAGTTTCTTCCCTCTTTCTTAAACCACAGTATAATTTTTCATCGTCTCGTGTATTACCAGGACAGTACTTTGGTAATCTCACTGAGGACCCACACAGCGTATGTCAATATAATTACGATGAGATCGATATAATGGGAAGTATTACCTATAATATCAATTCTTTCGTAGAATAATTGTAATTGTTATCAGAAAAAAGAACTCTTTTTGAAGAAATCAACTGCTTTATTCGACATTTACGTACAGAGAGAGCGATCATTAATTTGACGGAGGTAACCAAAATATAAATCATAATTTTGCGCAAGTAGGTCGTGTTACGAGCAATGCGAACATTGCTTTGCAGATACGATAGTTGCGACAACATCCTGCCCCCCGTTGAAAAGCCAAGGTTTTCTACCGTCGTCTTCAGTATATAACGGGCAAAGCCGTACAAGTGTTCGACATACACATCCTCTTGTGGTGGACAAATCAGCAACACGATTTATCCCATCTATTTATCCATGTATTCCTTTTGCCATCTCCGCCAAAAAATGTTGTCTCAGCTTTTCTACTCGAGCATAACGTTGAAGATTACTGTCTCTTTGTTCCAATAAATTTGAAGAAGGCGTTGCGTTTAATTGTCTTCCAATGAGAAAGTGCCCAGGTGAAAGGAAAAGGAGATCGTTGGATGAAGATGAAAGAGGACACAGGGGACAACTGTTTAAAATAGCTTCTACTTGTTTAAACAAAGTACCTAACTCCTGAAATGTTAAATGTGAATTTCCCATAATTCTACGAATATGAAATTTCGCGGATTTCATCAAAAATATACAGATTAAATACAATCTACACAGAAAATACAAAGTAAGTAAATTACGCAACGACTGTGACGCCTTCTCTTTGTACAGGCCGAAAGTGAAGGAGGAGACCGCACTAGCTCATGGCCAATATTGTGAGCGTGTACAGAACCGAATTGCCTCGGATCCCAGAGCATTTTGGCTGTTCATTAGGTCTAAGAAGAGCGTTTTTTAGCAAAATAATTTGTTGCAAAACGGTCAATATTTGTCAAATCAAGAATGCGCAAGTGCATTTCCGCAATACTTCTATTCCATATACAACCCAGAACAGCAGTCAGCGCGGCAGTAGTGGGTAACGCGCGCGTACACCTTTCACAACTTTCGCCAACGGAGGTTAAGCGTGCACTCTTGCGAATATCGCCGAAGCGGTCCGTCAGTCCAGATGGCATTCCACCGTTCATCCTCAAGGACTGTCGCCTTGTGCTGGAGGAGCCGCTGCTGCACCTGTTTAATGTTTGCCTCTGAACTGCAACCTTTCCGGATCCGTAGAAACTCACCCGCGTAGTGCCAGTTTCGAAGGGTCGGGGAGGTCCGGAGCCGAGTGACTGTAGACCGGTGTGGCGCTTTTGTGTTCACCAGCCAAAGTTTTCGAATCGGCAGAACAGGCGAACAGGTGAGAGCCCAATTGTCTGACGCACAGTATGGCTTTCGCCCTGGGCGGGGTACAACGGGAAATCTCCTACATGTAATGACACATGTGGTACCGGTGGTGGATGCTGGTGGCCAGGTGGATGTCGCTTATTTTGATTTCCGGAAGGCGTTCGACACAGCTGACAATAATATCCTGCTCGCGAAGATAGCCGGCATAAGAGGCACGCCGCATACGCTGGCATTCCTTGCAAGCTCTCTGCGAGATAGGCGTCAGTATGTTGATTGTGACAGGTGTCATTTGGACCAGTACTGGACAAGATCAGGCGTTAGCCAAGGCAGTAATTTTGGACCTCTCCAATTTATCATTATGATAAACGATTTTTCTGAGGCAGTCCAGGAATCCACGTGCCTTTTATTTACTGATAATCTGAAATTGGTACTCGAGATAGGTGATGTCTCGGATCATGCAAGGCTCCAAAAAGACATTGATAGAGTTGTGGAATGGAGCAAAGTCAATAAACTATTTTTCAACGTGACGAAGTGCTCGGTTCTGTCATTTAGCCGAGCACGCGCTCCGCGGCACTACTGTACCGTATCGAATCGGTGAACCGCTGCGGCGCGTCACGGAGGTGAAGGACAGTTTACTAGCGATCTTAATTTTGGAGAACATATAACTGAAGTATGCAAAAAGGCGTACCGGAACCTCGGTTTCATATTGAGGCAAGCAGACGGCTTCACCAACTTTAACGCTCTGCATGCCCTATATGA
>DWPT01005462.1:0-12211 GCA_018251895.1 Agathymus mariae mariae
AAAATGTTTTTAAACAGGTAATATGTTAAGTAAAAAATTGTACGTATACCATTAGGTACGGCGTTTACGCTATGCTGGTAAAATAAGATGTAAATTAAGAGGGACGGGTTACCATAAAAATTAAAACGACTCGAGGTCTTCAAGCACTTCCTTCGTAATTAATTTTGATTGACTCTTTTTCCTTGGATTCGTTAACGTTTTTCTTTGCGCCCATTCGAATCGACCCTATCGCAATTCGATTCATTCGATTTTATGCGAAAGCAATTTGACTTGATTGCCAGTACGTTTTGGTTAACAATTTTCCCCTCTGTGTAAATTTCAGCAAACGAAGGAAATTGAATTATTTGTCGATTTTCAATTAATTTAAAATGTTTGTCTTTCACTTATATCTATGTGATATACGTAATACACTTTTTCTTTGCCAACACAACTAAATTGGCTATACCTATCATTGGATTACAAGTATTTATAAAAGTACAAAAACAACAAATAAATTAACTAACGTGGTAGATGGACTATGTCGCTGATATTTGAAAACCTTGAGATAAAAAATGTTCCATGCCCTCTACGATCACGCTCATCTGGCTAACATCATCACACCATTCAATATCAGCACACATACGACATTTTGCTTTCAACCTAATGCACTAAATATACTTAGATATGTATCCAACTAACTTCTCTTCTAACCTGGCCAGAATACTTCGACAGTAAACATAATTATGTAATTGAGATTAACGCTTCTAAATTAATAAATTCACATATGGACCGCACTACGGACAAAAATATTGCGTTACAAAGTAATATAAGAGCCAGTTGAAACTATAAATAACAGCTTGTCAACCTTCATTAAAAGCGAGTCAAAAACATTTCAGAATGAAATTTACTTTAAAAGACTGACTTTTAAGGCAAATAAATTCTAAATACCTACCTCAAAATTTCGCATTTCAACACGTTCCATTAAGTGTTTTGTAGTAAAAGTGTACTAAACAGCTTAGCGAATATCTCCCGCGGAGATAAACGACTCATACCCTCTCGAAATAGCCGGGGCAAGTCATTATGCTCCCCAAAGACTTTGATTACGGAAAGATACTAAAAAAGCTGTGCAATGGAGCGAGATCAAATAGGTGCCTTGTAAATTTTTGACCAGAGCAGAAACTGGTAATGTATGTGTTATATTTTCGCCAAATATCATTTTAAATGATAACAGCCAGAAAAATAACCACACGGGTTTAGGTAAGAGAACTTTTCCGCCAATGTAAGAGACTTTCCTATCACGTTGACATACAATAAGGTAAAATAACGATCAGTATCAGATATAGCCTAGTAAACTGTACGTCAACCTCAAGCACGGGACATTGGAGTTTGAATCCGGCCCGCGCCGTTATTTTTCCAATTATGTGCATATTACAAATTAATTATCACTTGCTTCGGTAAAAGAAACTTTGGCAGGAAACCTGAAAATTGTGTGTTTGAAGTCTACCAACCCGCACTTGGCCAAGGTGCCCGATTAAGGCCTTAACCCTTCTAATTTCATTGCGAGACGAGACCCAAGCAGTGGGACATATGGACATTGTGGATTGTAATGATGAAAGTAAGGATACGATAGATAAACAAACGGGTTGCTAACTATCTTTCCGGTTGCATCTGAAACACATTAAAACATTTCGTGTTTGATTTTCAGAAGTAGAGTTGTAGCTAACCAGACTAGTAAATATCCTACCATTATGCTTCATAATTTTGAAACTTTAACAGAGCCGCGTCTATGTCACTAACATGCACTAACATGTACCACGGATGGTAAAAAAAATATTATAATTTTAGTAAAAAAAAATATTATAATAACTACTGATTTATTTGAAAAGCACCTAATAATGTTGGTCAACAATAATAATGAAAGCATATTATTTTTGTCGACCCTCCAAACGCCAAAATCATGCTTTAATATTTTCTTGTAAAAACAAAAATTACGGCTACAAATTATATTTTCGGGTTGCATTTATTCTCGCGTACATCATTTACAATTCACACACGACTAACTCTCGGACACAACTATTATTGCTGATAAAATTGACTTGTCAAACAAAATCTAACAACTACAGTTCTTATAGAAATAAGTCAACTTCGATAAATCTAAAACACTAGAGGCCCGCCCCCACTTCGTTAGGGTTGAAAAATTTATTATATTTACATAATATATAGCCTTTGCCCATCTGGAATAATGTATCTTTAAAATGGTAACATAATTTTACAGATAGGTTTGTGTTGTGATTTCGGAGATTACCTTTGACTTGAGAGCCAGTACTTTCTTTCTAGCTTGCTCTTTCTTGGCCGATAATGCATTAATAATGAATTTAGTGTTACTAATATCCATAGGCGACGGTGACCACTATTACCATCAGATGGCTCGTCTGCTTATTTATCGGCTTTATTTCACATATTCACAGAAAAAATGAAATGGAAAATGGGAAATGAATTACCGCTGCATATTTCTAAGTTATTATTAGTAAGTCGATCGATTCGTTTATCGATGAATAAGATTAATTTCTATGTAGGATAGCTTCTAATTTTCTGTTATGTACTTGAACAATTCCTGTTTCAGTACCGCATAAGTTCAAAGCATCTCGTAATTAACGGCAGACTATTACCGATTTGAAGTGTAAAGTCCCATATTCGATTCCAAACCAACCTTCTCACCTTGCGGTGCTTACAAATTGCCGACAAAATAGTACATATAATCAGTAGACATAATCATACGGGTTCATGACTCTGTTATTAGACTCTCACAAATAGCGATGATCATCGGATGACCGTATTTAATTTGGTCGTTCATTGGCTACAAACATAATAATTATAGCTACTTATTTAGAAGAATTACATTCTATAAAAATAACGCATTAAAATTATCATTCTTGTATAATTTCTACTTACCATACCTACTACTAAAAATATTTTATAATATTCCAATTAGTTCAGAATCTCGGAATGCAACCTATATTCGTCTACTCTATTTGTGTTGAAATGAAAAATCGACTAATCGTAATATGATTAATTTTTCACTTTATACAGTGGATACACAATTAATCGATTTTAAATTTCTTCATATTGAGCTCAATAATTAAGCACAACAAGCATTAATACTAAATTTAAGTAAAATTTTGAAATGAGCTGTAACATATTTTTTCTTTTACTATGGATATATAAGATCTCAAAATCGATTGTGTGACTAAGTACAGCCCTAGTAATATCCGGTTGAAACGGATAAAAACCACAGCCCTATTGGCGGAAACTTTCATAATTTTGATTGGCTAACATGGAGTAAGCGGATGTCAAAACAATAACTTTCTACGAATAACATGTTTTAAAGTTAGTTTAGCATAACTTTTTTATTTAACAATTAATTGTATAATTTACATATTATTTTAGTTTATAAAAAAAATCTTAAATTCTACTATATTTAGTCTACATACCCTACTTGGTAATTCTTACGAAAGTATAGTTCTAGAAAAAATGGTAATCGTTGCACGTATCTTAATTTTTACCTTTCATTAACATATATTTTTACCGATACATAGACATATTTATTACATATGGCAATGTACAACAAAAACGTTTTATTTTATTCGTTCACAGTGCGCAGAAGCGCGCCATTTGCGTTGTAGTTTGTGCGCAAGTATTGGCAGCACTGCGCTGTTTCCTCCAAGCCACTCGCCGGACGCCATCATTCATTACCACGCCACCGGATCACGGATCTGTCAATAGTGCATCATTTTTATTTAAAACGTTAGAATTTTTTAGTAGTGCCTCGTTTTTGTGTGAATAATCGTCTAAAATAAGTTGTTACCAAAATGGCGGATGAAAAAAAGGTACCTAAACTTACGTATTATCAGACTTTGATCGCAAGCTAAGCATTGCGTTACAGACATGGCGTTGTTCATAAAATGTGTCTCTTTAGTAAAGATAACACCGTGAAATATTTTCGGTGTAACATAGTCTTTTAAATTAAATTTCAGGGAGAAAGTGAACACATCAACTTGAAAGTCTTAGGACAGGATAATGCTATTGTCCAATTTAAAATAAAAAAACACACACCGCTCAGGAAATTGATGAACGCTTACTGTGACAGAGCTGTAAGTATACCTTTAATTTCTATTACAAAAACCAACTTTGTATCCGCATATATTTTGCTTTGTGAACGAAGACCAAACAAACCATGCTGGCCAAATTGGGAAATTGATTTTCACGTCAGCCTAATACTTGCATATTGTAATAGGACCTTATTAACTACCAATATTTGTGGTTGTAACATTTCAGGAATCTCCATTATCATTCTGTATTTTAACTCAAATCTTCTGCAGCTTATGAAAATCATTACTAATAGGAAGTCTTATCGTTTTTTAAATTTGTGCTAACATTTATAGTAACTTCTTGTAATGTCTAATTGTGTAATTACCCTCGACTGTATTATTTCAAATGCATTGATATATTCCTTTACAATCCTAGATATTGATAAAAGAGAGTTGGTCAAAGCAAGAGTTTATATTTGGAGCACATCTACAGACGGCCAACTTGTAGCTATGTATGCACAAAGTAGTCTCATATTTTGACTTTATATTTTATTCAATTATCCAACAATATAACTTATCCTGTTTTGATTATATCAATTGTTCTGTCTACATGTTTTCTTAGAAAATAATGTAAATTAGTTCTGTCTTCCATTTAATGTTCGCAAAATAGGGTGTTGTAAGAGGTGTGCTTGGTGGTAGGGCTTCATGTATTATCATTATTATTAATTCATTAATTAATATTATGACTGGTGTTATTATCTTTTCATGAAGCATGCCTGGCTTACTAGCCACTACCGTCCTGCTTGAGTCTGCTGCCAAACTACTTGTTGTATGCTAGCTGAGAGCTGAGGGCTTGAGAGCCAGTACCTTCTTACCTTCCATTTCCTACCAACAATGCACTAGTGAACCTTTGGTCTTGCTGATATCCATGTGTGACGGTGACCAATTACCCTTAGGTGGTGTGTCTACTTGCTTTACTCTGCTATTAACTATTGTTTATTATGACCTACATAAACTACCTCAGTATGGTTATAGGCATTGAGGATATAATCAGTTGTTATATCATTATTCTCGTTGTCTGAATATTGTTTGATTAATATTAATAAACCAATAATCCCTAGTCACCACTGCATCAAAGCCCAATGTTTGAACTTTAAACTGTCATATATATGAAGGATAGGTGGGTTGAGGGAATTGGCTTTATAAGTTAGTTCACGGAATATCTGTTACTTCATCACCATTTACTGGTAGGAATGTTTTAGGCATTATGTAATTTTATGTAAAAATAATCATAACAGCGATCTTGTTATTATATTAAATCATAATTATATGAATTTTTATAATAGGTGACAAATATTGATCAGATGTTAAAAATATATACCAGTTAAACTTTCTCTAATACAGACTTCCAATCTATATGTGACACATGGACTATATATACCTGGTATGTAATTGCATTAAATTTTATATACAAGACATACAAATCTCTGATACGAATCGCTGATATCAGGTATAGCTTCTGCTTTAATACAAGGTACATGAATTTAGTGAGTACAGGATCATTTTTACAATAACAGATGTTTGTCCTTTAACCAATAAGTATATATAGTACTGCAAATTTATTATTTCTCCTGGGAGTACTCTTAGTAGGAACTTACTGAAGCTATTGCATATGCAGACATTTGAATTGAGTTTGTAAAAAAACCCATGTTGTATATAATTTGTGAAGTAAAATTTAACAATAATTTGTTCCATAACCTGTATGACATATAAGCAATCATTTTACTTTACAGATAAAAATAAAAAATTGTATAAAGTATAGTTGTGCAATAGATGTTAAAATGGACTGATTGATTTTTGTAGTAGTAGTATGTGGAGATGACTTCTATGTTATAAATTATGATTCAGCAGAGCTATATTGTGTGTGAGACATGGTTAGGATTTCTATGTAGTTTTGATCAAATTAGTGTAGTGTTTTTTTTTTTTAATATGGTTATGACTGTAAACTGCAATGACAATGACATGTAATAATAACAGATTTTTTATTTAAAATATATTTCAACAAATATATTTGTCATGGTCTCAGACATTAAGAGGGTCACTTGACACAGTAGACTATTTATCGATATATCCAATTTTTACTTATGGGTGATTAGGAAAACATTTTCAATTGTTTTAAAATATCCCAATATTAGGATAATGATTTTAAAAATGAATGGATTAATGAAAAACATGTTTGTATGTTTCTGCACAATATAGCTCCATCAACCAAACCAAATTTCTGTCCTAGTACTCACCTTCGTAGCAACAAAACAAATTATAATATTGTTTACGAGATAGTTTTGTGTGTCAATTTTATTCTTAATCAAATAAAATATTTCCCAGAAAATTATGATGCTGATGCAACATTAATTATGTAATTTGATTTGATTTCAGGGTCTATCAATGCAAGTAGTACGATTCAGGTTTGATGGTCAACCTATTAATGAAAATGATACTCCAACATCATTAGAGATGGAAGAAGGAGACACAATAGAAGTGTACCAGCAGCAGACTGGTGGAGTGTAGTGTAATTTAAATCATAAGGAACTGTCCATTGTCAGTGGCAATCTCCCATTGACTCTCATGGTGTGTGAATCCTGGCATGAATCTTAAACTTGAATGGCAATGTTAACAATTTCTGTATGATCTTTAAACACAATAATTGGTATGTTATGTTTAATTTTGAACTGACAAATTCAAATCATTAATATACTATAGTTTGCATGTAACTCCAAAGCATATTTTACCACTACATAAATGCCAGAGTCAAAGGTTTGTGCCTGGACCAATACCAACTCAAACCTTAACGTTAAGTTAATTTTAATAACATCATTTATATCTGTATGAAGATCTCTGGACAAATAATATCTCTATTGAAGTCTAGATTCTTTGTTAGGTATTGTTTGTCGAGATAATTAAATTTGAGGTGAAATTTTGAAGAAAGCCAAATGTTCTAGGTCATATCTTCAACAATTGTTCTATTGTGATAATGTTAGCTAACATGTCTATAGAATCACCCAGTATTTTAAATGCTGAAGCACTAAGGCATTTCCAGGTTTTTCTATGTGGTAAATAATTTATTGGGCATCTGTCTATTCCAATTGTCGATCTAAAGCCACTATGTACCTACTTGAAATAAAGTAAATGTAATGTCATGTTGTTTTTATTTCTATGCAGTCTATAATACCTTAAATCATAATTTATTTATTTGCCGCATACTCAAGTAGTCTAGTGAATCAAACTATAAATGCATTATAAAATTACGTCATTCATGACATCACTGTGTCGTACAAACATGAGTGATCCTTCAATAACATTACTCATTTTTAATATACAAATAAAAATGATTTTTTTTTAAATTCCAAAGCGCCCATGAACTGAGATATTTACCTAGTTTAATACCATTATTCTAACGTGCTACAGGTTGCCTGGACATACGAGTTTTACAATCAACACGTTTGCTCTGGGCGATTTTACACTCGCTTGATTTTTTTAGAAGTATATAATTATTATCTATCCAATATATTTTCTGACATTCTAGTTATCATTAAACAGTATTACATTGTCACATTTTATTTGCACTATAGCAGTTTTGATAAATTAATTGTGTTTAAATGTTCCTGTTAAGTGCATTATATAATTGTATAAGTAAATAACGGGCGAGTAGCTGGTCTCCGTCGTGATACTTACCAAGATATCGAGAATGCCATGGTTGAATTTATTTTCTGACACCACAACCTATAGAAATGTTAATAATTGGCTGTAAAAGGGTAGTAGATAAAGAACTGCCGCCACCAACGAATACGGAATTAATATTGGTGTTAAAGAACTCTACGACCTTCAACAAGTGGTCCGCCCCACTAGTCCCAAGATGGGACGACTGGCTCTAGTTCGTCTCAGTAATCCGGAATATTTTTTTCCTTTAACCTTCTGGTAGGTAACTAGATACGTCTAGTATTAAAAGGTAATTATTATTAATAATTCTGAGAACATACACAAAAACGTAAAATAACATTATTTTTATAAGAAAGTAATTTGGACGAGATTACCAAAACCTAACATTTTTTTTAGTCTTCCACTTAATAGTTTGCAATATGAGTTACATAAAAAGATATTTTAGAAAATGTCATCCCAGGTGAATTTGAGAAGTTCTGTCACTCTGCCCTCCACGCAAAGCAAACTGTAGGCACGCTAAGTTGAATTATGAACCACGAGAGATCAAGAACCCTGACCTGCGGATTTGAGTTCCATGCATTTAAAATTATTCAATATCACATTTAAATGCGTATTGGAAATTAATTATCACTCCTACAATGAAGAAACCTGCACACCTAAGCAAGTGTGTAAGCCTTCCAAGCCGCACTTGATAAACTTTAAATAATGGATTTGACCAGTCATTGGGAGAAGGTCTCGATTATAACAATTGGGAAATTGTGTGCAAGTTGTGATGATTACACTTAAATATTTTCTAACGTCAATAATTTTACTTACAGCAAACACCGCCCAATACGCACATTACGTTTTCAATACATTGGACCAAGACAGAAGTGGACTGTTAAGTTTTGAGGTGAGCTTAATTGATAATAAAGTATAATAGATTTATTTATTTCCAAACAACAAGTAGTTTGGAGCGTGTAGAGCTATTCTAGTGCAATTTAGGGGTCAATCGTACGACGGAACTTAATTAATGACACAAAGTTGTACGTACTATAATACTTCACAACTGAGAAAACCAGAATTAACTATTGGAGTGACCTTCGCAGTTTGAAAACGTTCATAAAATTTGGCTACTACAATGTTATCACTCATCCCTCCTAATGTTGTACCCAACATTGCTTAATAATATTTGAATTTGATCAGTCTGTTATTGCACCGTAGTGCTATTTTAGAATGTCTATAATGCTCGTAATGCTAAGTTCAACTTGGGCTACTTCAGTTACATTTACCTTTTGGCAAAAATTATACTTTCAAATAGGGATTACAACAATAATATCGAGAAATGAACATTACATAAATTAGAACACTCACATGGAAAAGCCTAGCTTAAAATTATTTTCCACTTAATCATTATTTATAAATCTTTTGTATATTTTTACTTTTTCATTGTTATCAAATACCTGGATATTATTATAAAAATTAAATATTAACAAAATTACATATCCCTCAAAGGCTAAAATATTTTCACTCTCACTTCTATCGCAGTGTTAGGTAGGTAGGTACACTTACAAATGAGACAGCACAAACAAACGAGATTCGAGACCAAACATTTATCTATTAAATAGAAGTTTACCAGCCGGGTTCAAACCTAGGATCAGGTCGCTTAGCAGAGAGTCGCCATAAACTAGGTCACGAGATCGTCATAATTACATTATGTAGATAAAATACCCAATAGTAATCCTCCATCGCTTCGCTTTAGATAATTCCGAGAGAAAAAGTATCCTAGATTTTGGGCCATAACATCAGTTCAAAATATGCCAAGAATCATCTAAATTAGTTCAGTGCTTTTAAGACAGAAATAAAAAATATATATATTAAAGCCTCTATATCGATAAACATATAAGTACAATATAATTACAAAAAATATTCGACGTACAGAATCGGTTCCGTTTCAAATTTTATTACTACTAAAGATTTAACTAGTGAATCTTTCTTCAGTTTAAATGATTATTCACTAAGTAGTTTTATAATACAAGACCAATGTACCTGATTCAATGATGAATTCCAGGAATTTGTCACCGGTCTTTCAATACTGTCAAGAGGTACTCTAGAAGAGAAACTACGATGGACATTCTCGCTTTACGATATTAACGGCGATGGTTATATCACCAAGGAAGAAATGACGGAGATTGTAAATGCTATTTACGATCTCATGGGTAAAATTGTGGAGCCCATGGTTGATGATGAAGCCATCCGGGAGAAAGTCGAACGATTGTTCCAGGTATTACAAGATTGTAAAATAAATTTTCAAAACTTAATTCGCTTAAAATTCCAAGTTCCGAAGTAAGTTTATAAAATTATTATGTACCTAACCCTAACTTCAGTGGTACAACGGTACATAATCAAACCAAATAAATCTTTGTCTATATGTATTTTGGTATAAAAATATTTACGTTTTTGATTGGGAAAAAATCTAGTCATTTTGCTTTGTACCTCTTCATCGCAGTTCATGCCAAAAAATGAATAAATGATATTCCACGTTTGATGCTAAATATTTTATGCGTATTGTTCATAGAAAATGGACCTAAATCGTGATGGAGTGCTTACGTTGGACGAGTTTCTCGACTGCTGCCTACGCGACGAAGACATCTCGCGGTCGATGGGAGTATTCGATAGTAACTTCTGACGCCCTGCTGCAAGCGCGAGCACTTGCAGACGCCGCGCTCTTTGACATTTACAGCCGAGGCTTACTTCTTATCATATGTACAGTACCTAACTATTAAAACTGTGAACACTTTAAACACGTTTTTAATATTAGAAGTAAAATGAAGCAAAGCCCTTTTTACTTTTAATATCAATGGAATTTTAACTGAACTATACATAGTAATAATAGTTGAGCAATGTATGTAGTAATTTGTGTCCAATGTTTTATCTGTATCATTAACTTTTTATCTAATGTTTAAATATTAAATTGCTGGAAATTATACCGAGTTTCGATTCAAAGGATAATTAACAAGGAAACAAGTCCAGTAAAAATAAAATGTTCCATTAATATCTTCAATTTATTTTTTGTGCTCGGAGTCCTCTAAAATACTACATTAGTAAACAAGACGCGTCAGTGGAAACATATTCAATAAGTTGAAATTTCACAAAAGCAGCCGAATGCACATTCCTGCACATGCACCCTTGCTGTGTCAGCGCAGGTAAACTGAGTGTAGCTAGAGATATGTACATTAGTGTCGAATGTGAACTACGTGTATATTAAGTAAATCCGGTTCACAGTTTTATCACCCATCAAAATTTTTCTCACCAAAATCTTATGGTTAGAAATACGAAATAGATATCATTCGCAGAAACTTGCTTATCAAATTCCTGTCCTAAGCAATTGTTAAAAATTATATAATAATATCGTAAATTTTAGCTATTTAAATTCGTTGAAAACAACTTGAAACTACAGAATTGTAATTAAATGCATCTCATATGTATTTCAATTTCAAAGTTCAATGATTTAATTTAATATTTTATAACATTATTTCAGTTTTATTGAATTGTTCCGGCCATTTTTTATAGAAATTTTAGAGTAAATAAAATTATCCATTAGTAATTGTAATAGATAACAATTTAGACTTAACTAAAATGTTGTCATGTTTATAATGAAAATTTGGAAACTTATTAAATTGTCATCTAAATATATACTACGACACGAATTATTAATACGGATATTTAACTATCAAGAATTACAACTGTTATTAATTATATTGTCTTTCCTTTCCTGTTTTAATTATCAATTGCAGGAGCTAAACTATACTAATACGTGAATATAACAACATTATGTTTAATTATTCTTAAGCAACCATTGTTAATATATGTATTTGATTTCAGTAAGTATAATGCTATATAAAAGTATCGTACATTATTTTTCTCTAAAATATAAAACTCTTCTGCCACTGAACAACTGTACAATCATTTCTTTATGGACGCCTCTTGAACTTTACACTAATTTATAGAAATACATGAATAATAATTAACAATCGCAGTGAATTATAGAGATATGCCCAACTTTGCCATACTGGTTAGTTCATTTTATGTCAGTTGTGTACCTTATACTCATCCCATAAAAAACTTATTAATGTACTATTTTTAACTGAATGCTACTGAATCGTGATTTTACGCCATTTTTATGATGATAATTGTTTTTTTATATAAATAGATCTTACTCGATTTGTATTAGTTAATTGAAATTTAAATCTGCAGAGACGTATTGTTTAATTCTTTTTTTTCTATATGAAACTCGAGGGGACCTCAAATCAAGTGTCAGGTCTACCTAAAATATAAATACATAAACAAATACCTAAATTATATTCATACGTAAACTGTATCCTATGTAGGTACACAGCTAATATCACTTTATAACATTTCCGTATCTAGTGGTATATAAAATTAAG
>DWPT01005463.1:0-12210 GCA_018251895.1 Agathymus mariae mariae
GATGTATTAGTCGAATCGATACACTACCGGTGGCAGACGGTGCGGAGCGAGTGGGGGTCGTAAGTCGCCAGTCCGCCAGACCGCCAGTTCCGTGTCAATACGTTATTCAAAATATCAACGGATTTCTTATTTTGATCCGATTCACCCATTGATCCGTTTCACCTCGGTCTACTCTATAAGTGAATTCACAGTAGTTGCATAAGTAGAAAATCGTTTATCGGGACACAAAAGTGTAGCTACTTTGATTAGGAAGAATAAAAAACCTTCCGATAAGGAAAAAACAATCAGATAGCGATTTTTGTGCGATTTAAGACAGAGAAAGCGACTTTGTTTTATACTATGCAGTGATGACAAAAATAACAGTATTTCTCCACTATTTAATGGATGTTATCATCATACATATAAACCTTCCGCTTGAATCACTCTAGCTATTAAAAAAAACCGCATCAAAATCCGTTGAGTAGTTTTAAAGATTTAAGCATACAAAGGGACAGAGAAAGCGACTTTATTTTATACTATGTAGTGATGCTTTTGATTACATCAGATCCTCTAATTAACTCACTCGGAGAAGTTTCTAGAAAGCGATCCGAGGCGTTAAGACCTGAAGTGCTAAATTTAATTATCCGCCTTCAATATCCGTCCACTAAATATGCAATATGTATCTTCCTCCAAATGACGAAAAAGATTACTTAATAACGGATTCAGATTATCACGATGATGACGAGTCATTAGATGATTTATATTAGTAAATAATAATAGTAATATTTGTATACCTTGTAGTACCTTATTTAAAAGTAATAATATTTTATTGTATGCAACAGTGTATTTTAATTAGACAATAAGATTTTAGCCTATCTTTTGTAGTTGTTTTATGTAGTATTAATACTCTTAAATTGTTATCGTGTTTATGTGCTGTTAACATATTTTTTTTATAATTAAAATCAATTTTTTATTCAATATTAGAATTTTCATAAAAAAATATCCCATAAATTATGAATTTAATGCTTATCTTATGCTGTCAATGGTGATTCAAACAGTAGAGTACTAAAGTTGATGGTCAAAAAAAGTAATATTTAGTTTTATAAAGTATTTTTAGCTAGCTTGTTCTAGGTGAATCACTCTGCGATGGTAAAAATAAAGTGTTAATATTCACAAATTTCTTCTTGACCAATAATCGTATGCTGCAGTTTGAATTTTTGTGGAAAAGTAAATTATTTTATTTTATTGTGATAGAGAGAGAGAGAGAATTATTAGAGATCTTATTTAAGTTTTTTTTACAACTTTTGAAGGCTTTATTGTGATACCTAGGATTTTGTTTATTGGACGAGATGTGCTATATGTTTCCTTGTATGAATAAAAACAACTTTTATTTTTTTATCTTTTAGATTTTCTATTATATCATGTTATTAAATTTATAATCTTATTAATTAATATAATTTATTTCTTGTATTTATTCCATATCTTTATTATTTCTTGTAGAAGCTTCAATAGTTTTGTATAATAGGTGATAATTTCTGGTGTATAATTTTTGATTTCAAAATATATCTGTTTATGATCGGACTTACTAGAGTCGATAATAACTTAATGGAAGTAATTTCGTTTAACGTTTGTACATGCGACTAATGTAGGCTATATGGTCTAGAACAGTATTATTAATCTGTCATATTGACAATTTTCATAACCACTCTTGGAATGTTTATAATCTGCACTATTCTTCTGGGAAACCGTTCTTTTTTACTAGATTCTGAAAGTAAGTAAAACCACGTAGAAAGAAAGTAAAACCTCGGCTTTGATAGCCATTGCCCTGGAAAAGCGCTAAGTGAAGGAGAAGCTTCGGAAGGTGTTGGATACATATGGCTCACGGAACGACATGTACCTGCGACAATGTACGGCCTGGAACCGAGTGATCACTCGCTAAGTGCATTACCAAGTGACTATCATAGTACTTTCTTTCTTACCTTCTTCTGATTTCCTGGCCAACAACGCATCAGTGATATCTTTGGTCTTTTGGTCTTGCTGATGTCCATGGGCGACGGTGACCACTTACCATCAGATGGCTCGTCTACTCGTTTGTCGGCTATTATCATACAAAAAAAAAAGCGTTACTAGGAATAATTGAGCACCTGTGCGTCTTTACACGGAAAAATATTACTTAATACAAAATGTTTGAAGTATTTATCTTTACATTACAATATTTTTATTCAATCATCCATAAGTAGTTGCCGTAACGTAGCTCTCTGCTCCGTAGAGCGATGTGCCTTTGATGTCGAGTTACCGCGCACAGATATACAAGCTTGCAGTTATTTGTACGGTTACCACTTGTTATACCGTACTATAACAGGAGTCGTCGCCGCGTCGAGTGCTGCCGTCTGCCGCCCCGATCTAATTGAACCCCCCGAAAGATGGCGGTGTTCAGTCCGCGCAACGCTTATTGATTTTACTGACGGACACATTTCATTTGCGGCAGGTTCCCGAACCCTCCGTCACTCTTGCTTCGTAACCCGCAAGTATTGCAGCAAAAGCGGGGTTAACTTGATTTGTATAAATGAAAAATAATTTATCTCGTCCGAGAAATGTAGGCGTATAACGTGATAAGTTTTTTTTACTGTTGTTTGAGGAAAATGCGTCCTCACTTACTTATGCGGTGGTCTCTTATTCTGTCCCGGTCATAGTCCAATTGATGTCAGAAATGGAAGTGGATACGGTAATCGTTTTGAGAACGGGGAGGTAGTGTTTGAAAATGCCGAAGCGAATCGCATTCCACGTAGTTTATGCAACAAGTAAGTTCTAGCAATGTAAGAAAATGTGTAGAAAGTGATTTCCTGTACGGTAGTAGCAGCCTCTAAATTTAAGTTTTCAGTGTCTGTAGAGGTAGTGAACAACGTTGGCGTGCTGTCGGCAACACGTCGGTAACCCGTCTAGTGCTATGGACTCTGCTGTCGGTCGGGACCATTTATTCTTTACTTGTTACTATCGCTTTGCTTTTCGAAGTGCCCATTCCTTCTAGCTCGTGTCGTCGTGTCGTGTCGTGTTGAGCGATCGGCTGAGTTAAGCAACCGTGGTTACGGTCGGTTGTGGTTTCGAGTGTATCACGATAAGGTTGAGCAGCTAGTCGTTTTTATTACTGTTAGATAGTTAATCTGTATCGGAGGCCTTCGGATAAAGAAGTTTCGACAAATGGGTTGGCCATTACCTTCTCACCCGCACTGGACCAGCGTCATGGAGGACGCTCTTATATTCAATAATTACGAGAGAACTGTGCCCCAGAGTGTCCCGTAATGAATTTTACTGAACTGCAGCAACCTATTTTCAATTATCATACTAGTAGTTTGTCTAATGTAATTTCTACTTAAATAGTCATCTCCTGCATCGGGGACATCCCGATGCTCCCGATGACAGCAAATTTTTCACCAAGTTTGGGGGAGGAGTTTACAGATACTTTGTATCATCCTAACGGCTTATGATATAAGTATCTATTATAAAGCAGTCCGCATTACTCATGCCAACTGAATCGATCCACACGTTCAATATCAAAGCGCCAGTCAATATTATAATAATTATTAGTACTAGCTTTAGTATCACGACGTACGAAAGCAGATAATTACAGAGATTTAAAGGGAGTAGATAATATGAGCACCCGCTGAAATCAATGCAAGTCGCCATTCAGTAAGGTAGCATCTTTGTTTCACTACTCCGGTGAGCGGTACCTGAGTCTATACACTCTATACCATAATGATTTGCGAGAAATACCATCGGGGTAACAGATTATGGAAGCAGCATCGACACCGGTAACGGATAGGAGACACGACACGACACGCGTCGCAGGCCGTAGCCGTGTCGCTCGCGTCTGCGTCGTCGGGCGCAGTCGGCAAGTCGTAATGTTTTAAACATTTAATACTACGGCCAACTGAATCGATCTGCACATTCAATATTGAAGCGCTAATTAATATTATGTTGTATCCGTGTTAGTAAGCCACGCATTGGAATGAATAATAGAATTACTACAATGTGTATTGTGCACTACTGTACAGTAGATTACTACTGTGTAGTAGCAGTAGTTAAATATTAGTCCAGTGTTAGTCGTGATGTGCTTTGGCTATATGTAGTCATTAAAACAAAGGTTCGATATAAATTACGAGAACTCGAAATCGCAAACTCACAAAATTCACTTTGTATTTTTTATATCGCTACAGGCCGTGTAACACACGAACACGAAGTGACTTGCAATTGGCCCGAGCGACATCGGCGACAACTCGCTTATCGCAATGAGCTTTTAGAATGAGTTTGTCAGTCGATCCTAAATAAACAAATCATAGAAGGTTTTATAGTCGCGCGGTATCCAGCGGTAGACGACAGGACCGCAGTGCACTTGGTAAATTACGAAACATTGCAGTCTGCAGTGAAATGAATGCTTTAAAAAACATCCAACCAATAGTGGTACTGCGCGCGGCGGCGTCGGCATCGCTACACAGACTGCAATTACGCATAATTCAGTTCTTTGATGTTGAGTTTTGAATTGTTGGCTCAATGTGTTCTTTGCTGTGGTTTTTTTACAATGATTGCTATGACTGGATAATTATAAAAATTGCTACTCTTACAAAATCGGAAAATTCGTGATGTTTGGAACTCAGTTTGTTAGGTTTATTAGTACTCTGATCTAATATGAATAAATATATATAGGCAATCATGTAGTTTCTTGGAATATTCGATACTATTGCAAAATAAGAATTTGAATGCTAAAATTCAACAGTGCCTCACAACGGTTATGACTTAAGATGAACATGGATTTGACGAAAACATGTCAATTTTCAATATCACAGCCATACCCGTTGTTGTTGGCTGCGCTGCTTTCGAAACTGTAGACAAGTATATTTATCTGGAAGAAGTGATCTAAAGAAATGAGTCGTAGAATTATTACTTGGATGACTTATCATCCGATATATTTTATACATATCTGATGGTTGTCATATTTTCAGGCGAAGACAGTTCTTACCCGGCATGCGAGCTGAACGCGCAGGGTCCGGCGGCGCGCGGTTGGCGCAGCGTGGGTCAACCACCCCACGAGCTACTGCTGCGCCTTACTTGTGTCACCAGCCTTCACAAGCTCCAACTTCTTGCCCATCATCAGCTGATACGTGAGTTTCTGATCGAGGCCAATTGGCGTTTGTATTATGTTACATTATTAATACGAGTATACCAATTAAGCTTTAGATTGGGTATATGATTTTGAAACTAAAGAGTATACCTACCTTTGATTCCATCTAAAATAACTTCATCAGATAATATGTCACCTGGACCGATACTGCAAATATTCAAACTTAGTTTTTATGTAGAAGCTTTAATATAGCGTGGTAATTTTGAATTCCAAATAAATATCAAGCAAAAAATCTAACAGCGCCGTTAAAGTTTTATGATTGTAATTGTGTCTTGAGAATCATCATTCATTTGGAAAAGGTGTAATTTACTATATTTCTTACATAATTAAGTACCTATACCAGAAAATATTAACTAAGAGGCTTCCGATACCGAATCGCGTCCACGTCATAGGTAAACATTGCCGTGTTGGTTCTCAGCGGCATGCGTGGAGGTGCTGGTGTCGGGTGGGCTGGTGTCCGAGGGTGCCGCCACGCCTTGTGGAGCTACTTACACTAGCGTTGGACGAGTCACGCTGGCCAGGCCAGCTCCGCAGGCACGTACTAGAGAACTCAGGTAAAAACTAACAAACTTTTGGTCATATAATGAAAGCTTTCCGTGACTCAAATAAAGAAGTTAACGACATTGCACAAACTATCGGCTGGTCCACTTCAATTGTCTATTTTGATTGTTACAGTTATTTATATTTCAGATCAGCTGCTCTACCTGAACCAACCATTGCTAGATTCGTGAAACTCAAAATATCCGGACCTCACCCACCCGCTAACCAAGACGACCAGGTTACCATATACTTAACATAAAAGCATCTTATCTAAGCGATACCACATAAAGAGTAATCTAGTATAACGTGAAATAGGGATAGGAATAGGGGTAACATGCGTCGTTAAGATTAAAATTACGTTGACACATTGACAATCCCCGCACTGGGCATGGAGATATAGACAAAAATGGACATCACGAACGGCCAAGGCCAATACCAACAGAAAAACTATCAGGCAGGGTCGCTGCCATATGGACTGTTCTTACCCTATAGTTGAATCGTTGCATTAAAAATTTGCATCGTACACAGGCTACCTAGTGAAATCCTAAATTTATTTATTTTTACCTATGTCAGGTAGCCCTAATGGCAGTGAACGTCCTCGGCGACGAGATAGAAGACGACATCAAGTCCCCACTTGCACTTAAGAACGAGCCGTGCTACTCGCCGTACGACGACCTCGCCTTCGTCATGTACGTGGACAACGAGATCGCCGATCTGGTGAGGGACTTAGATGAGAAGAAGAAGGCTGCTGTTGCTGGTTGGTAGATAATTTTGTTTTCATATACCATCTACAGCTATCTGTACGTAACGTTACCCGCGGTGCATATTCTTACGGTCTATTTACGGGTATTCGGTCTTTTGAAGAATAATTAAAAGTTTTACTAAAATATGTATTGTCTTTTTAATACGAGTACTTAGTAGTATTTTAACACTAAAATATAACTTTTGGATTCCAGACGAAAAAAAGCCTAATTGTTAATTAACTTGTTCGTTAGGTGAAAGTTCTCGATTTCGACTATATTGTTGTAAGAGAAGAATATTATAAAACGTAGTCACATAAAATGCGTGCGAGATGAGTGTCTTTTAATTTATCTACGTGGCGCTTATATGCTTTTAGTTCGATATCTCTGAAATGTTTAAAAAATAACATGAAAATAATTATCTAGAACTGCAATTTAATTATGTCGCTGAATCCGATAATCTTGATAACTACGCTAATCGTTGTCCTTGCGTTTTGGGTTCGATACATGTGGATTAGCAATAAAAATTACTAACGCCCAGGCAGTATATGTCTAATAGTTTGTTCAGAGTGTACTTGGATTTTTTTCCAACCAACATCAACTTTATTGAGTGGAACGCAGTATTTTTTTATATTAGACGAACGCTTCGAGTACGCCCGTCGTCTGAAGTCGGCCGCGTCGGCACTGGCAGCCGCCGGCATCCGGATCGGACGCTGGCGGCTGCGAAAACGCACGGCTGCCGCGCGTGACGATTTCGAACTAGCACGACGCATGCGCGACCGGATAGCGGACGCGCTCGCCGGCGTTAAAGAGGACCCGCAGCTATGTCGACTGTTCGAGCGTCAGGGGGTGTGCATACTGCTCTAATTGTCTTTTCGATTGTATATCCAGGCAGATAATTTATTTATTTCGTTTGTGCATACATGGAACTTTCCTGGATCGGTGTTCTCATCTGATTATAAAATGGATTTCCTCAAGGCATCAATAGACGGAGTACCTTTGCTACCATTTATACTTTCACAACGGGCTGTATGGAGCTCGGTTCCTCCTTGAGACCAAGTCGACCTCCTCTGCTGGTAGTTTACCCTCCTCCTTCTAGAAACAACCTCAAAATATATTTAACTTGTTTCGGTTGCAGTGCTACAGTAGAGAGTAAACAGTGAACGGGTTGCGCTTCGTTGTCGGCTCAACGCAACAGTAATGAATTTGGCATTGCAGACGCCCTAGAGCGACTCTGATAAATTATCGATCAGTGTCATTTAGAAAAGTAGAAAAATACATTTCTCCCGGACATCATATGACGTAGCAAATAACAGGGTTCGTTATGACTTATTGCATACATATAGTTACAAGTATATTAAAAATATATGAGCATCCTTCCCTTACTTCCGATTGTTCTGAACACGTATTTTGGAATAAATGCGCAATATACGTCCTTGCTCCTAGGAGAAATAAAAATCTATCTAAAATGCGTAAGTTTAAACTTGATTACCATTCGGAGCATAAGGGTAATTTTGTCGTTTCCAGCCTGACTCACGCAACGACTCATCGATGCCGCAAGCGTACGACTTCTCCCATCACCTGTCCCCGTCGGTGGTAGCCGGCTCCATGAGCCTCGACATCCCGTCGCCTGTTCCACCGATAGACCAAACCGTCGAGCCTGATGAAGCAGATTTTAATGGAGTGGAAGACGAAAAAGTCAACAATATATCTACAGTTAGTACTAAAATGTATTATAAAAATATTTTTAGGGTAAGTTATACACAAAGCGCACGACAAAGTTAAGTAAATAGCTAATACTCGCGACGGCAAGGAGTCATAAAAATTTGGATATCGTCTACTCATCAAAATTTATGCAAAATTGAATAAGTGATAGATAATACATAAAAAATCGTTGAAATCCGAATTTTTGGACTTTTTACAACAGTTATTTGTATTATTGATTTATCAACAGGCATCGTAACCGGGTTGAAACATTCATCGTTGTTATCATCACCATTACAATCCATTATTGTTCCACTGCTGGGATCGAGTTTCAGCTTACAATGAAATTAATTGATGTTGAAAAAATGCATATACCAAAAATTTTCATTTATTTATTGTATTTAATTTTGGTTTCCAATAAAAAAATCAGAATATGTGTAATTTTACTTTGTGTGTTATATATAGGTAATGATGATGCGTGTGATTGCTCATGTCAGCTCACTATCAATTCACATCTGTCTGACAATCGTTTATCTATTTCTAATTGCATAACCTAAAACGATCACAGGCATACATGAAACTTTATTTTACGCATAGGTACCTACACACATATATACAATACTATAAATGACGAATATAAATGGCAAGCATCAACTACTAATATATATATTTTTGAAGTGTGCTAATTTAATCCTATCATCGTTTGGAATTTATTAGAGAATAGATGATCGTATATATTTACCGGCAAAATCATAATACTCTTATTGCTTCGCTGTAAGCGGGTACAAAGGCAATGGTAACGGATAGGACACGACGAATCGTGAACTTTTATTACAGCTAAACACGATCAAAATGGGTTTCAAAAAGTATATATCCGATGCATCGGCAAGGTTTAATTTAACTCGGTAATGTTTTTAAAAATGTGAATGAGAAAAATTGCCTCTTCGTAATGACAAAATAACAAATGACGAAAGTAATATGTCTAACTAATTATAACTTAAATAAAAAAAACTCCATGAAGGGATGATGAATATGAAACGATTCAACATTAGGAAAACTCTTTTGTTAACTTGTTAACTTATTTATTAAAAACTTGTTGCCGATAAGGCCACAACTTATGGTTTGGCCTTTTGCATTTTATGTTGTAATAAGTTTTATAATATCTTGTAATATCTCAATAAAAGTGAACCCATTAATGCTGAAATGTTTAAAAGATTTTTTTACAGCTATCTGTTTGTTTTCTTGGTAAATAATGTTTTTTTGACTAAAATCTATAGTTTCTTAATCCGCAATTTGGGAAAAATTACCAAAAAACGATTTTTTAGTTATAGTGAAAACATTTTGGCTTTGCACGGAATATACCTATTTAAATAATTTGATACCTAGTTAAATGATTTTTACTCTTTTAGATTCCTGAAATAACAACAATTGCATATGCAAAACAAATTTATTAAATGCTTTATAAAGACCAAAATATATATTCGTATATATTTTTTGAAGGCGAAGCCGATGTGAGTTAATAGTTGAGTGTAACGTAAATTTTTTTTGTATTTGCAGTCACCAGTTCATATAATAGAAGACGAAATTCATTTTGAATCACAGCCAACATATGCCGTCGAACCAATTCAACGAGTAATCCAACAATCGATCCAGCCAACTTCACAACCGATCCAACAACCGATCCAGCCAACTTCACAACCGATCCAACAATCGATCCAGCCGACTTCACAGACGCTCCAACAGTTTATTCAAGATGATAAAGTAGATGCACAAAAGAGAGAAGAAGATGAATTGAGAAAGGAAACCGACAGTCCTCGTAGAAGTATCACTCCAAACGCTGCAAACGGTGAGGATCTAAAATCGTAAAAGATTTATGTTTATAATCTGTACGACGTTACTGCCACTTCATCGGTAACATTTATTTATATTTATCCATTGTAACTACCGCAACTGACGAACTGAGTCCTCTGAAACATTTACAATGCTGGTAGTTTTAATATGGTTCTTCCTCGTTTCAAAAGGGGACTTTGTGATACTAAAGTTTAAGCATAACTAGTTTTTAAAGTAATAAGAGCAGTCAAATGTTGATTTCGTCGTTGTAACAGTACTGTCACAAGTATTACATCTGTTTAACGTCGAAGTAACCAAACATATTAAATTCTCGCTAGTAAATATTACGAAAAGTTCTAACTTTAATTGTTATAAATAAAGAAGTCGGTCCGGTTGTGAAACTCGGTACCTTCTGTGTAAGATATTTTGAAACATTCTGTATTGGTATTTAGAAACGCGTCACAAATTTCTACTTAGTTAACGCTTTATGGTGACAATGATCAATCTAATTAGAATATGTATAAAATAGTAATAGCAACAGTAGTAAGTATAATAAGTATAACGCTCGTACATCATCTGTGTGGTCAATGTATGTTATTATGTAGGTGTACTTCAGCTTTGCCTCGCTGTATCAGTTTCCACTTTTTGAACGTATTGGAAGAAATGTTGTGAAGAACAATAAGTAGCGGCCTTTCACAAACTTTTCATACATATGTATTTTGTTAGTTGTAGTTTTATTGGAAAGTAAATCCATAATAATAAATAGAAAGGATGTCAAGGTGTTAACTGCTGTAAAACATAAATATTGGTTTATTTTGCCTAGTTTCATATTAGCAGTATTTTATTCCCCAACAAGGCGATACGGCCCGAGATTAGCAGGTGTAGTGGCCGTCACCTAAAGTTCATTGGCGTCAAATTATCCGCAGAGAGCAGTTGTCTTATAGTAGTTGTGTTTAAGAAAAAAATATTTAATAAATTAAGATATAATCAATTCGGCAGGCGGCACGTTAGTCAGACGGAGAAACAAGAGCGCGGGCCCAAGGTCCACGTTTGAGGCATACGAGGAACGATTACTGCCCGCCCTCAGGCAGTGAGTATTAAATATTAAGAATTAATAGAGAACAGACATATGAAGCACTCGGCATAGGTACGAGTACTTCATTTATGCTACATTTTGTCTTTTATTTTTGGCTGCGGGTTTAATGGTTATGCATCTAAATATGAAGTTATAATTCCTGTGTTGAGTAGTTCGCATACCAACGAGTATCTCCGGGAGGCGCGGGAGGAGGAGTGCAGCGGCGGCAGCGCCTCGTCGCATCCCCGGGCGGTGCACAAGCTCAACGAGCGAGAGAGAAAACAGGCCGCCTTGCCCATACTCATCTTCGGTAATCCATTGGTGAGCACAGACCAGCCGTATAGACGCTCTTTCACATCCTGGTAATTCTAAATAGATTTTTGAATTACATTTTTTATCAAAAAATGTTTTGATAAAGATACACTCGAGTCATGGGTAAAGCTCTAATGACTTGCTGTATTTAATTTTATTCGTGCCATTCGCGTCGCAGCAAATTAATCTTAGTGCGGTGTTAAATAACCGCTCTAGTTTCGTTTCTGAATTTATTTATTTATTCTTCATTGCATTCATCTAACATTAGGGTAAACCCCGTGCGACAGGGAGAAATGCGAGTTACGCGTCCAGACAAAAAACAGTTATGAACATGACAAACGTCGCATTGTACCAGCTAATCGTTTTAATTATTACAATCTGAGCTGATATTACAGGAACAATTATCTTCATTGAACTGATTTTGCAGGTAGAAAAATTTTATTCCAAGAATTATCTGGACAAGGAGGAAGGCCTGGCGCGCCTACGCGCCGAGCTGGCGTCCCCGTCAAACGGTAGTTCGAAGACATCGCCCAATAAGACCGCCAGGGCCGCGGCCACGCTGCTCCAGCGCGCGCTGCGCGACAAGGTGTTCTCCGTGTACAGTCAAGCCAACGAGGTCGTCAGGGTGCTGTTTAAAGATTTTGTACCCGATAGGTGCGTTTCTTGTTGTGTAATCGTTAAACAAAGGGACCACTTTGGATCGTACCGTCGATAGTGTTGACCGATATTCTTTATAAATAGTTCCTACTTGATTTATAAATTATTTATCGGCTCTGCTCAGCAGAAACAATACTCCGAATCTGTATAACACTGAATGATATTTTGTGTTTCTTATATACTAGAGTGCATTCATC
>DWPT01005464.1:0-12210 GCA_018251895.1 Agathymus mariae mariae
TTAATTTAAATATGTCCTCAGTTCGCTAAGTTTATATACATATTGAGATGTGATCTTAACCTAAACTTATAATAATCAATGAAATATGTCATAATGTAATGCCATATTACAAAATCACTAATGCTTAATTGGATTTTATATAGCTGGTCTGTCAGTTGTTCATATAAATTATAAAGGTGACGCACAACACCATTTAGGGGGTCATGTGGAAATTACATAACAAATTTACACTTAGAACATAGTCGTATTAGTTGGTCGATATTTTGTCAAAACGAATTTCATTCTACTTATATAGTAGTTATTTTGATCTCGGACTATCCCTAAAGTTTGCTAAATTCCATATATCAATGTCATGAAATATGGAATACACACGAAAATATACTAAAATAAATTCACAATAATTCCGTGTAGCTGGATAATCGTCGTTTATTTTTCATATGACTGTCATATATAGTATAATAAAATTAGCATGTTTTCTAAATTTTAAAATATTCACAGCAAAAGTAAAAATAAAAATTTATTCATAGGCATCGCCTACATCGTGAAAAAAACGAAAAACACATTGTTTTTCCTACATTTCCCAGGTAAAAAGTATTAACGGACACTATTAATATCAATAAACTAAATAAATAAGTTCTTCCATTTGTATCGAAATCCGAGGGAAAATACAGCAGTATTTCTTATATATTTATTGATAATGTCAAAATTACAAAATTAAATAATTCTCGATCCAGTCAGTATATTTATCAATATCGGTGAAGACCACATACTGATACGGATCACATCGTCCTTTATTCCTGAGGTAGGCAGTTATAGACACTATCCCTCTGATGTACCAGGATCCTATGGCATCGGCTGAATCATCCTTGGGTGTATCAGGAACGAATACTAAAAACCCGCCACCACTGTCTCCATTGCAGGGTGACGTACCTGTAAAATATTTTTTCGTCCATGGTTTTAAGTTTCTCTACCTACTTGGTTAGCTATCATTATTCTCCTAAAAGACATGTTTTAAGAGGAAGTAACATTTATTTAATAATAGTACCTCTACAAAAGTATCAATTTAAAATAAATCTTACACCATACACATGTGTTTTAATTGATGTTGCGGTTGCAGAAGTATTATCATGACGGAAAGGGATCGCAATCAGAATATGCAGTAGACAAGAATTACAGCCAATCAGTTGCCTATTTTGGTGATGATTTAGAGGGCTCAGTGATAACCAAATTCATTGCTTTATTCTATACCTTCAAATCGTTGGAGATATTTTTACTAATCTCAATGGATGGCGATGGACTTGGACATCATGAAATGATTCTACTCGCTTACCCACTGTTAGAACTAGACCACTACCAGTTTCAACTTACCATTAGCCCATCCTGCACAGAATCTTTTATTATTTTCAAGTATTTTGGCATAAAATAATGGGTTTTTTCTGACACATGTCAATTCAGAAACTCTTGGTAAATTAGCTTGTTTGAGCTGAGATGATAGTTGTTCCGATTGGTCAATTCCCCAGCCAACTACCTGAGTAATAAATCATAAAAATATCGATATGATGAAAGTATCATTGTAAAATGATGTATACATTTCTTTTACAAAGAAATATTAGTTGGCAAAAAACAAGCATATAATCAATGAACGGATGTACAAAAACAGCAATTAAACGATTTTATTCAAGATTTAGCTTAACTGGCCAACAGTACTACAATAATAATTTACCATCCCAAAATCTCTGTTACTAGGCAGACGATCGTTAGCTTCGCTGGACCAGATACACGCAGGCTGGACATAATCAGTATAAGTAGCTTCGTTTCTTAACTTCAAAAACGCAATGTCGTTCTCGAAGTGCCTGATTGGTGAGAAATTTTCGTGGGCTATCACTGAAAAGACCTATGCAAGAATATATTTTTAATGGAATTTGTTAAATTTAATTGTTTAAGTTACTAATCCTTTTAATCGAAAAAGGCTACAGAAGTCATGCTTGCATTCAAGTCAATTCATGTTAAAAATTACATATTGCTATGGAAACATTAGTATTTAAATCGATACATGCCTCTCTTTCTTGAGATTGCAAATCTCGGCCAATCAGATTATATTTTCCTAAAATAACACTCAAGATTTCGGGATTAGCTGGTATTCCATTTATTGTAACACAATGTGCAGCTGGAAAAAAAAACCTTCCATAACTATTTCAGGATACGAATCTGTGCCCGCCGTTGTTCGCTCTTTTGTTGATACAAGAGCATGCAGATCACATCCTGGTAGCAATTTAGATTAACTTACTAAGAATTTAACTTCTTTTACACTCAGATAATAGAAATATAGATAAAGATGAAAAAAAAACGAGACTTCATTGGTAATTAGACAAATATCAAACTTCTTAAGGGAATGAAAACAAAAACTTGGAAATTAAAAACCCTTACCGGTTATTATCATTGTCTTGGAAATCAGTGTTCCCCCACAAATATACTTAATGCTAGATGTCTGCAATCTATATATTGCAACATGCCACGGCCAGTCACCTACCTTAGTCGCTTCTGCATTAATTATGAGTTCAATATGATCTCTTTTACGTCTTCCACAACCTTCTGTCACAGCTAAAAGGAATTTTATTAACGTCATTGTCTTGTATCGGGTTTCTTTTTTCTTTGCTTTTTTTGGGTTTCTTTTTATTTACTTTTATAATATTTTATACAACAATTACTATATTCATTTACGTGGTTTTTAATTATGTGGTCGCTATTCGACTACTTTTTCTTAAATGAAATTCCTCTTTTTAACTTGAACTTATAAATTTGTACTTCTGTGTACACTACTAAAATTAAGAATTTTTTGTGCAATTTAACAAATTTAAATTTTTCACCACACTTACGTGTCCACCCCGTCACATTGCTTCGTATCCAATCGAGATGCGACAACAAATTGATGAATACCCTTGGAGTATTGCAGAGTGATCTACGTGTAAGCAATCCGAGCAGTTCATATTTATTTCCTAACTTATTCATCACAAGACCTCCTTCGTATAGACATAGCGGTTTTACCTCCGTGCCCGTTGCGCACATCTCGTCCTCTGCCAAAATATTTTTGCGACAAGTCTGAAACTTTGGATTATTGGTGATTATACCAGCCAGATATCCAGCTAGCCTTTATAAATAAAGTTTTACATCTTAATTCTCTGAAACAACAATATATCTGTGATTAACCCTATTACTGGACCGTTCATCTGATCATCAATATCTCTCCCTTCGTGAGTAGTCCAGAAGAAGCAACAAGAAACTTCCAAGACTTCATTTTTCCCTGCTCCTAGTTACAGAAAGAAGTTACTTCTTATGACTAGAGGTATTTTAAACTGACGTTTAAGCACACTTATCTTTGAAATAGTAAACTAGGTTGTGCAAGATTCTTTAAAGTTCTTTGTTCCTGTAAGTGTATATTTTATCATAAAATTACGTATGATATCGTTTCACTTTAGAATAAATAATTAGAATATATATATGTATATATATACATATACATATAGATGTACTTGCGGCTGCATACATTTGACGTGATAAACTTGTAATTTTTACAGGTTCATTGAGTTCGGCACCCAGGAATACTTAATTCATGATTAAAATACCTATGATCATAGATTCAATATATGTGTGAATTTTGTTTTCACTGTAAAAAAAATCCACTGTTCCAAACGTGACATTTATGACATTTTGAAACATGAGTATCTCACTGTTCTATTTAAGTAAGTCAGGGATGCGTGAACTTTAGCATTAGGAAAAGCGCGTCGAAGTCCAACGACGTACAGGTTCCGATCTATTTCAGCTAACTCTCTAACATCAGCACTCGGAAGACAGATCGGTCGGATAAAATCTGAAACGTGACACATCTAGAAAGTCTCCAAGTCACAAGTTAATTCAAACTATACTTATATATAAAATATTTACTCTACATATCAATAACGCAGCATGTATGGTATGTACATGTGATATGATCTACCAGAAAACGAAGTGAGGTTTTCATATTTACTAAAAAGTTGATAAAGCAACAGCCGAGCGAGGGGTCCCTGGTTGGTTTCCCGGCCGGAGCATACTATTATTTGACAGGTAAATGTTTGTTCCTGGTTCATAGGTCTCCGTAATGTCATATTTGTGTATGCCATGCCACCCGCAACACGGGCAATCCTAGTGCGGGGGTGTGAGTGTGTAAATGTTTGTAAACTGAAGCGCATCAGCTATATTTTTTGGAATTGCTGTCTGTCTGACCACATATCACATTAAAACCACTGAACAGATTAGGATGATACATGCCATATCAGTAAATTATGTGATGGGTCACCTAGAATAGATTGCAGCCCAGAAAATGTGCCCCGGGATAAGATGTAACACATGGACTTTCTTTTAAAATAGCAATAAAATAAATAGAGTTTTGACTTTCTGGCTGTAGCTATTAAATATAATAACAATATATTTCAAATTCACAGACAAGACAAGTTTTTGAAGCTATGCGAGGGAGGTTAACTAGGACGTTTATGTTAATACTGTTCATTGAAATCATCTTACCTGTATATGCAACCGCCTCACGTAATTTGATAATTGCAATGTCATAGTAACTGACGGCTTCAAATATAAATAATTGACTGTCGTCATATTCGGGATGTAATATAAGCGCTTCGATGGGAACTCTGATAGAACCATCTTCTCTGCAATACCCTTTACTGCCTTCTTCGAGACATTTCCCTGCGATGATGGTGATATTGGGTCCAAGGTGAACCGACTTCCTACTGGAGAGACGAGAACAACGAAGATAGCATCGGATATAGCGAAATCGAAAAATGTAAGTTATTTGGTATGCTATAGCATGTACGTAGTGGCGTGCTAAGTATGCCGACTCCCCATAACCGGTCAACGTGGAGTACTGTGGTAGTAGTTACGAAAGTCAGCAGCAGATGGCTTTCATTGAATTGGTCAACTGAGAACTTCATATTATATATCATTAAATCCCACTAACGAAACACCAATTAATATAAAACATCTCAGTGATGGCAATTAAAAAATAAACTTACGGCTCTCCGTTGTATAAGTCACTATAACACTTCGCGGTACTGATAACGTGATTTCGGCTGACGAGGGCTCCGGTACATTGTATTCGTATTATTAGTTCGCTTTTAGTTTTAAATTCAATGCCGATTAACCACGGGTGTTGGTTGTCGGAAGTTTGTATACCAACTTAAAAAAAAATGGCACCTTAAAAGAAGAAAGAAATTACGATCTTAAAATGAAACCGTTTAGTCCATGGATATAAAAACGAACCTAGCAGCACTGAATTATAATTTGTTGTCCGCGGCCTCGTTTTAATTGCCACGAATTATTCACGTGCGTCATGTACTTTTATACTCTACTGACACAAAAAACATTTTTTTTTTTCATTAACTTCGCAACGCTACATATAAATATTCTTCATTGTGCCGTTACCGTCCGATAAACATCCGAACATATTTCAAACGATATAATAATGTTGTTTATTTTAATGCATCAAATAATTCAAACCGCCTTAAATACTATTAATAATTCTTCAGAACTTATTAAATCGCACTTACATGTTTCCTTACTTATATTTTGGGCGATGATTTGGATGAGCAGGCAAACGAGTATTAATATTACACAAGAACATTGGCCCGACATGTTCGTAGCCCGCAGCACGGACACTGACGTTATACCTAAATCTGTTTGTTATCACACCTTATTATATCTGTTTTATTAGTTACAGTTATAAAACTACATCATATTAAAAAGGCGAATTGTTTTGTGTATGCTAATTGTTTATTTAGTTTTACTCCATTTATTTATTCCAATTAAAATAACTCGTTTTTAGTACTATTTAACGTACAATTTTAAGTATAAGAAAAAAAGAAAGAAACAATGAAAGAAAGAAAAAGGAACCGTTTATTTCGTAATTATTAACAGGGGCTTACAAATAACGTAAGAGGTATGTAACTATAGCAATGACGAAAAAGGATTACATTTAACTTTTGTCAAGGAGCGGTAAGGAACCACGACTACTGGTTTACAGTATAAACCTAATCGGTCCACATACCGCGGACACGTTGATCAGCATAATAATAATTTAAAAACGTTAAAACAAAAACACAAAGCAGACAAACAAAACAATGTAATGGGTAAAACAATACAAATAAATTAGTAATAGAATACTATGAATATAATATGGATAAGACACATTGTGTACAAGTGAAGTAAGAGTGCATTCCTCATATGTAACATAGCAAACATTATTTACATAGATGAATAATGTGGAGTGCAAAGTTATATTCATAATATTATACAAATCTGATTATTGTCAGTGATTTATCAATAGGTATTGCTGTATTTCCCTTCCTTGATGAAACTATGTTGTATGGGTGTGTTTGTAATTATTAAAATCATTATAAACAAAATAAATTTTTCCGTTAAAATCCTACTATGGCCTACAATTTTTTTTTCTCGGACGGTACATTATATGGTCATGTACAATCGCTTACCAACTTTTACTAAAGCTATATTTATTCCCAAAATTCGAAACTCCAGTGCACCCACTCCCAATTGAAAGACTGTCTAGTTTTAAAAAATATTGGCTGGAATTAAATATTGTTCGAGAAATTTTTCTCAAGCCAGACACACAATCAGAAACATAAAGAAACGTGGTCTCTCAATAGGAACCAGGGTTGTTATGGAGCTCCATAACCGTTACTGAAACTATCGGATATCCGAAATAAAATTATATCCGAAACCGTAACCGAATCCGATAAAAAAGTTCCGGATAATTTCGGATAGCGGCAGTCTGAATGAAGCACGATATGACTGGTTTACGCTGACCGAGCCGATGCATTGGCCGTGTCGTTATCATTTTAGATATTTTTATTGTTTAATGCGTTTTTTCTGTGATTATAATACCACATGAAACCTAAAAATAAAGTCAAAAATTATAAATATTTTTTCCAAGTCGTAAGCTATCTAATATCCGTAACCGAAATTATCCGAAACAATCGGATAATCCGAAATAATTTCACATCCATAACCATAACCGAAACCGGTAAAATTTGATTCATATATCCGTATCCATATCCGGATCCGAAATATCATATCCATAACATCCCTAATAGGAACGCACTTATTTTTTTGTATATATACAATACTAACTAGCCCGGCAGATGTTTTTTTGCAAACATTCCCGAAACCCGAAATACGAAACGAATTAATATTTCAAATTACGTGCTTACTCAAAATTAGTTTTCACTTCGCATCGATGAAGAAAAACATCATGAGGAAAACTGCACACCTGAGAGTTCTCCATAATATGAGGTTTCCACAGCCGCACGTGGCCAACTTGATGGACTAAGGACTTAAGTTCTTCCATTGTGAGAGGAGACACAAGGCCAGCAGTGGGATATGATCATCAAAAGAAAGCAAAAAACGTTTTGAAACTTTTAATTATCAATCAAAAATCAGCACAAGGTAAGAGCACAAGAGTGAAACTTTGATCAGTTTGTAAAATGGCCCTGGATCCAATCTGTATAGTTAGCGAGATCAGTGAAGACCACGTATTGATTAGAGTCACATCGCGCCAAGTTCCTGAGCGCAGGAGTCATGGATACAATCCCTCGGATGTAAAAAGACCCTCGAACACTAGAAGAGTCGGCTATAGCTTTGTCAGGAGCGAACTGGAAAAATCCACCGCCACTGTCTCCGTTGCAAGGCGACGTACCTGCAAAACAATTTATACTTTTGAGTTAAAAAAAAAATTGATGGTTTGGGTTCAAGTATTGCACGCACCTTCCAGGGTTAGAGATAGGATTAGTAATCCACAACCACCACTAATCAAGGTGGTACAAAAGGAACCTCTAACAACGGAAATTACTGGTCCGTTGTTCAACATGGTGCACTACAATTAGAAGAGGCTAGCTTGGGTTGGCTAGAGTGGTTGGGACCAACTTTGTGATCAAACTGCTGCCTGCGTTCACTTTGATTACAATAAGAATGTATACGGCATTCATTCGATTACTCTTAATAATGAAATAGCGAGGTTTATTGCTATTGTTATGGTTGTTGTTGTTTGTTAAACAATATATTTGCTGAATGTTTATCGTGCAAACACTTTTATATAACAAACTGTAGTAAGCACTTATAAATATATCAAAAAATTCGCTTGCATATACTAATCGGAATGCACTGAAGTATCAGGCAGGGGTGTCTCCCTCATGCCAACGCTTAAGTACGAACCATTTTTAATTAACCTTTATGGAATTTTATAATAGAAGACTCCGGGATCTCCCTAAAAACGCAACCAATGTCCTCTGAACGCGGTGCTGCTATGGGGTTCTGCCCAGGAGGGACAGCATGTCCCGTCCCGCACCACACTATCTTAACGAAGGTACGCGGCTACACATACCATCGTCTTTCCCGGGATCGTACCGCCCGCCACCCAGGAAGCATTCTTTTAGTCGCCTCTTACGACAGACAGGAGATACGTTCATTTTGAAATGTCTCCTTTGAACATATTAACTTAACTTACCATTAGCCCATCCTGCGCAAAATTTTTTTTTATTATCGAGTACATTGACATAAAATATTGGATTTTTCCTTATACATATTACATCTGGGACCTTTGGCACATTCGCCTGCTTGAGCTGCGACGACAATACATTTGATTCGTTAATTCCCCAACCGATTACCTGGATAATAAAAAACATATGGTATACCTAGATAATAATGCCATATCTTTATTTCATTTATATACAATAAAATTACAGGACAATTTTTTTTGTAAAATTTGTACCAAGACTACTTATTTCTGATCAAAAACTGCTTCCAGTCATCTGTCATCCATAATCTACATCTATTCGTATATCTTTAGTCATATGTCGAATACTGATGTCACATTTGGGCTAGTGCAACCAAAAGTCTCTTATCAACGTGGAACTCAGTGGAGAGGCACGCTATGTGCCTCGTTACGAAAATTGATTTCATTAATTCTTAATATTTTCAAGCACAGGTGCAAGTTAGCCACCTTCTCGGTATTCTACAGGATACATTTTGGAGTGTGCGCAAGAATTGTATGATTTAATACCTACATCTCTTTTTGCATGAACAAGTCACGACACGTGGCGTATCCTTCCGTTGCTAACATCCCTCCCGCACGGATAAAGCGTTTTACCTCTTCAATTATAACTGGTAAATCATTGGACATAGGACTGGAATTATTTACTTTCAGATCTTAGGCGTTGGTGATATCTCCTGATTGTACGTCGTTAATGACGTTGTGTAAATGTTTATTTACTGAAGTTTTAAATATATACCCCTATTGTAAGTCACAAGCGCTTGAAATTCTGCACGTATTAAGATTCAATAACTTAAAACTGCAAGATTTATGATATACTCGCCTAACAGATAGAAACGACACATTTTGTAAATCTACGTTTTAATTTAATTTATTTTAGTTTTCTTAATTTTTTTTTGCAGCAGTAGAAATTTATTTAATATGATATGTTACCGTCCCAAATTCTCTGTTACTGGACAAATTATCATAAACATCGCTGGACCAGATGCAAGCAGGCTGAACATAATCATTGAAATTCGCTTCAGTTCCCAATTTCAATAATGCTATATCATTGTTCAAGTACTTCTTCGGCTCGAAATTCTCGTGGACTATCACTGATTGCACCTGTGTAATAGATGATTTTCTTATGAAGTAGTAATACGTAACAAGACTTCTATTTTGGCTTTTTTCGTCTATCGTGTTAGTAGAGAGTAAAGCAAAATAAATATTGATTACGATGATAACGATGAACAAGAAAACTGTTACAGATGTGAATCTGAAAATCAAATATTAAAAAATAATTATTTAGGCAAAGTTGTAGCAATTTTCGCCTATTTGTTTGTTTTTGGGCATAATGTCGAAGTCGCTGAACAAGTCAATATGATACTTGGCACATTTATAAAATACATACTGTATTATAAAAAACATACTGAGATATCCTTGATGGGTTACTGCAAATAGGAGACGTTAACATAAATATATCAGTATTTTGGAAATTTAGGGAGGTTTATTTTTCTAACATTAGTAGAGAAACTTTACTACCGATTTCTAGATAAACAAAATGGAGCCCAAACAAAATTCGACAAATACGCTACTAATAAACTGAAATGAATTGCTAAAAACGTAAAAAATACCTAAAAATTTAAGTTTAATGCTGAAAATTAACTTCCACGAGTAACAAAAATCATAAATTAATGTTAGTTTACCCCCGCCATGGAATTATATCGTTAGTTTTAGACTCTATTATCATATCTATACCGTATTTAAAAAAAAATCATTAAAAAAAATACGCAAATTAGTCCACACGTTTCGGTTAAATCGAATAAAAATCAATATCATAACCTTTTTTACTTGATTAACGTTCAGTATGAGATAAGGGTAGGGGGAGACTTTATAAAAAAACATTGTAATAATTACCCATTACAATTTATGAAAATTAATAATAAATGAAGTACGGTGTTTAATATTAATTTCCAAACGATATTCATGTAACATCTAAGGAATGATTTGAAAAATATCTAACTAATTCGTGTTAGTAATGACACTGCTTGGAAACTGCTAGCAATTTACAATACTCACATATCTTTCTTGGGATTGTAAATCTCTGTCAACTAGATTGTACTTCCCTAAAACGACTTTCATCATTTCTGGATTATTGGGTACACCGTCTTCTACAGCACAATGGGCAGCTACAACAATAGGTATATTGTAATACAGTGTCTCTAGTTTACATTATGTTTGTTTGGTAAGTAATATTGATTATTAAATCAGTATCTATTAATTTACTTTGCAACAACCCGCAAGCGCAATGTATGTTGGTATATACTTCTATAGATGCATTCTATACCTCCCTTCTTCCTACAAAGGAAAACATGCTGTTATGATAAATAAAAGTTTATACCAACATACATACCGTCACCAACACGTGTTTCGCTCCGGAACAGAGCATAAACATTTATTGTTTAATTAAAAAGAAAAACCAAATTTATTAATAAATCGAATAACTTATCAGCCAGCTCTCTTGTCAATCAACTTAAAAAAATGATGAAAATTTATTTTTCACTCGTTGTCACTGTGTTGTTGTATAAGGTATACCCGATCCATGTGTTGCTTACAAACACGAAAGAGCGATGCCTACATTTATTATTATTATATATTTCAAGTCAAGGTAATCTTAAGTATATTGTACCAAAAAATAAGCCTGCTTTATTTTGAACCTAATATTAAGTTTAATGTTATTTAAAGAAGTCTTAAATGTGAAATGTGTTATATGTCCTAATAATTTTTCTTATAGTTTCTGGATTATTTCCAGCTTTATGGTATGAAATAAAACAACAGCACCATAACCACTTAATACAGATACATTTCAAAATATTCAAAGTTTCCTTAAGATATTATTACTGTTTACAAAAATAAGTATTACATCACTACCTAAGTATATAACATCCATGTAGATGTAAAAAAGTATTTCTTTTATTTTTTGTTCAAAGTGAATTATCAAGAAGATTGTAAAATCACAAAAACAAAATAAAATGTGCGTATCTGAAAATAACTCTTTATGAGTACATAACTCTTCGTTTTGTATGACTTAAAATAAAACAAATATGTATTGATAAAGAAAAACGTTCTTACCGGTTAATACTAGTTTTTTTGAAATTAATGTCCCGCCACATATATAGTTATAACGGATTTTTTTGAACTTATAAATCGCAACATGCCATGGCCAGTCGCCAGCTTTACTAGATTCTCCGTTCAATATAAGCTCAACGTGTTCCACTTTGCGTCTTCCACAACCATCTGAAATGTTTAACTTAGTTGCAGTGATGTTTTTTAAATTGACCTCGTCGATTTAACTATTTCTGGAACAACTTTTAACCTTGTGGTGTGTTGACAGTGGCATAGTTAAATCGTAGTGATATACTACAGTAACTCGGAATAACGGAGTAACTTGAAATACATTAAGGCTTAAGATTACTAAGACGAAACGCCGTGCTTCGACAAATCATGCTGCACCACGATAACAACGATGATTTAGAACAAAAGCATTTATTGAGAAACCTGCTGTTGTTGCGCTCAGGACTCCGGTTGCGTTCCGTTGGAGATCCCAAAGTCCTGTACATAGC
>DWPT01005465.1:0-12209 GCA_018251895.1 Agathymus mariae mariae
AAGTGATTTCATATATAAAGTGAGTTAGTTAAAAAATAATAACGAAATCGCTTAAGCCGTTTCTGTGATTAGCGCCCACAAACGCATAGACAAAGAGACACAAATTCTAACAATTATTGTTTTGGTGTTATTTTGTTAATAAATTCTCTAATAATAGGTTTTTTTATATATCCTTGGTTAAAATTTGATTATAGGTAAGATTTATTTATTTTTAGTAAAATACCTTTCTTAATAATAAATTTCTTTCTTATAAAACATTCTTAGTAAAAATAATAAGATATAGACTATTTGAATGTTGAAAAATGTTTACACATTAAATTCTCTAGGAAACGGATTAAATATAACTCGAGGTATAACATACTTAATAAAAAATTAAAAAGTATGGAGGAAGTGAGAGACCTTGGAGTATTACTTGATTCAAAATTGCGTTACATTGATCATAATAACGATGTGGTCAAAATAAGCTTCAAAATGTCAGGTTTCATTACGCGTAACACAAAATAATTTACATCCATTGTAGCTCTTAAGACATTATATAATGCACTTGTACGGAGCCACATTTTCTACGGCTCTTTTATTTGGTACCCGGTCTATCAGAACAACCTCCAACGAATTGAAAAGGTGCAGAAAAAATTCATAAAAAATTATCATTTAAAGTTGGAAAACATAACACTCTCAATACAACGAGCGATTAAATCATTTTAACCACCTTCCACTATGGAAGCGCAATCGGGCTCTTGGCAGTATTTTTCTGGATAAATTACTCAGTCAAACAATTGACTGTCCGTCTCTCTTGAAGCGGATTAATATGAATGTTCCAAGGATATCTTTGAGAGCTATCTATCGTTTCATACATACTCCAATATAACTAAATATATGCAAACGATTCACCATTTAACTTCATGCAAAGAAATTCTAATACGATATTTCAAAACACTGATATCGACATCTTTGCAGATTCAATGGGTAAATTTAAGGAAAAATTAAATACAGCGTTGATAGACGTGAAAGTTAAACTCTAATATAATTCTCTTTGTAAGCTTTTGTTTGCTGTATTACCTTATACTTAACATATATTTTGTCTGATTACAGTGTTTTCGTAAAAATGTTGTGCAAAACCTTTAATTCAGGTACATAATAACGTAATGGTGTAAATTTTATCTATGTACTTAGTTGGTATGACTTTAATAAATAAATAAATACCTATATTTAAGTCAACAGGCCGTTTTTATGCCTATTGCCATTCTCTACCACTATTAACACCCAAAATGATAGTGAGAGAAGGTAATAACAAGGTAGGTGATAACAATATCAGATCATTTATTAGTATAACTAAAGAACGAAATTAAAAGCATTTAATAAAAAAAATACTAAGCTAAAACTTACAGTATTTACATCCGTAATGTATGATTCCGGATCGTACTGCTGGTATCTGAAGTACGAGATCCCGATCGCCAGGAGTGGTATCAGACCCAGTACAGTAATAGGAGACGGTGCCAAGCTCGCCAGCGCCCCTGCCGCCTCCATCTTTACCTACCCAATTCATCTACTACTATATATAATATTTACAACTTATTCTACTAGTCTCAACTCTCCTATATCCAACTCTCCAACTTTTTTTTCTGTTCCTCTTCCGATAGTATCTTGGGTGTGTAATTTCTTATACCTGCCTTTTTTATTGCAACTGTCTTCAATTTTGCTTTCTCTGTATCACTTAGGTAACTCTGAAGGCGTGCGCTCTTTATCTCGTCTCTATCAACATCAAACAGTTGAACTTTGTAGCGTTTTTCTTTAGGTATTTTTACCGGTTTGTACAGGTCCTTATTGATCTCTTTGTAGTGATCGTTTTTATATAGAGACATGCAATAATAATCGCTCTTGAATGATCTATCGGAACGGCATTCGTATGCACTCGATCCACTTCTGTACCCACTGCTTTCTGTAGATGATTTGTCGCTTTTAAAACTATCTGTGCTTCTTCTGTTTTTATGTCTCTTATACTTATAATCGTTTTCGACGTAGCTCTCTGTAGCTTGGTAGTCGACTGGAGAACTTCGATATTTTATTGGATCTTCGTATTTATCTTTGTAATGCCTCACTGAGCCAACGGCGTCGTGTGCGACGAACGACTGTTCTTGACCCATGACGCAACACGTGATCCCAAATCCCTCTTCGATATTTGATTTCTGTAATAAAAGTATCACAAAGTTATGAAAGTAATAAGATAATACTAATAAACATATTATTTTTTCAGGTAACACGGTGATTTTATTAAAGAAGTGAGAAACAAGATAAAGGTAATGCATGTATGTATGAATTATGTATGATATTTGAATTTTTTTTTTTTGAGAAACCTTAAGGTTCTGAACATAATTTTGCTTAAATATCTTTGTTACTATCAATGTTTCTACAACTGCCATGTTAAAATACTGTCTTACTATATATTTCGACACGTTAGATGTACGAGTATATCAAAATAGATATTTTAATTCATGGTGCATGAATGCACTGAACAATAAAGCAAGTTACTTTAGCGTGTCAAGTGCAAGAAAGCAGAGAAATTGCTTTGGCGAAGTTCAGAATCCAGTTGGCATATACATATAACATATATTCAAATGTTTTCAGTGTATCACAAAGCCTTTGGACAGCGCCTCTCTCTCAGAAATAGAGAAGTTTTGTTAAATGTATAATAAAATATTATTGTTACATGTATAACTTTTTTTAAGTAGGTAGTAATATTTTGAACGCAGATTATAACTACCTATAATATACATATATTGTTTTTTAAACGAAGACAATTAGTGTTTACAAAAAAGGAGTATGTCAGTGAAACGGTCAACGGGCTGGCGAGTGTAATGGAGACGTGAGTGAAATTTTAACTGTTTTTTTTTTTGTTGAAGTGTTGCCAGATTTCTACTAATACAGATTACTTTAGTTTGATGACATACAAATTTATATCAATGAAATGCCGGCCACGAAATGATTCTTTCGATCATTATGGACAACTTTTTTCTAATAGTAATAAATACACATCAAAATGCATAAATGATAGTTAATTACACAAAAAAATATTGACTAAAGTAAACCTTAAGGTAAGCCCCTCTTGCATAAAAGTATAGTTGGAGTTACCAGGCATTGGATTTGAGCTTCGAATGCTTAATTTATAAATGCAAATGAATGTTTAATTAAACGTGATTAACGGTACACAAGGACCTGATCGATTTCGGAATAGTGATCGTCACCCATGTTGCCGTAGTACCTTCAAGGTCATTGAATATTTTAATGACCAATAATTGAATATATTGTATTGTAGAATGCTAAAATATGATTGACGTTTCGCTCTGAAGGAATTATCTGACATGAGGACCATCAGTCGTAAGCTGTTGAATAGCTTGATATAAATGTACCATGTAACTTTCTTCGTATTTCTGGTTTTATCTCTATCTATCTCCATCACGACTCAGGTATATACTTTTCTTAACACTTTGTTTTCGTTAGCCAATTTTTTTTTCACTATGCGCGTTAATTTCACTGTCATATTCATTGTAACACTTAAGTATGGTCACTTTCTATGAATTTTGGGAAAACTTTACGTGTCGGTGTTTATTTCAACGAAATACATTAATAAACAAACGGTCATGCAAATCACCTAATATGATATAATATACTAATTACAGCTTAACAGACTTCACATAAGCAGATGGTTTTGTGTTCGTGTGTATGTATTTTTTTATGTATGAACAGCCTTAACATCGTTGTTTTTGAACTGATTTTTTATCTTTTTTAAGTGTATAGGAGTTGATCCCTCATAAACATGTTGAGGATGTGATAATAGATTCTGAAAATAAAGAATATAATTCTTCAACGGATAGCAATAATTGATCTGTCTTTAAATATATCTTCTGTGGTAACATCAGCTTAGCAAGACCAGTCTATCTTTGGCCATCACACGGTCTAACGATATCTTTGGAGACAAAAATGCTTAACGTATTAAAATAGTCCTACCGTGTTTCCAGATGTTTTCTTTTGGTACTAGTACAATGCAATTGATTAGCCAGTAATCATTGAGAGCTTTGTATCTATTATATATCATCTCATGAGACTGGAGTGATAATGAAAGCCACCGCACTCCTTAATGACTAGGACTTATTGGATAACACATCAGACTTTGCGCTTAAAATGAGAAGTTGCTTGTCCCGTTACATAATAACATTTTCGAATACCGTACTGTTTACATTCACATATTTACAGTAAAAATTGAAAAATATAAAGCTCTTTAAAATATGAAAACCGACTTCAAATAGAAAAACTACAAAATGGCACTAAAAATCAAAAAAATATTTAAATAAAACATTGTTATATGCGCTTATAATTCATTCATTGACGAAAAAGATTATAATATAAATTATATTATTATGAAATTATATTTTGATTAATAATATAAATATGTCAAGTCTAATTTTAATATGTTTGATAACAGATGTACCTATATATATTTCTTGCAGTGACAGTACAGAAAGTAGAATTTTAAACAAATATGTTTTCTTCTCAGTCTTCATCATCTCGTCGATATATTATATCGCTATATTATATATTAAAAATGTAATGTACATTTAGGTTATTTGTTACCATTAATACACACCCATTAGTGTTATTTAATAAAATACTATAAAAGTTATATGAACCTTGTAAACGTATACGTATATGTTTACATGTTTGCCGTTGTGGATGATAGCGAGGATGATCGTAGGCTGTTATAATTATAGGCCAAGCTCCTGTCACCTGCTATGTTAAAAATAGGATAATCTTTATCTTAGAACATAGGGTAACGACAATTCTGTTTTTATTATTGATATGAACCATTTCAGAAATTAATCTATTTTGCAGTGACTTTATTTATTTGATAAACAAGTAGACATTATTTTGTGAGCTTACTTATCCACGATTATAAACACTTATGCTGGGTCTACGAAATTTCGTCAATAGATACTAAGAGACTGAGAATTTTTATGATAGAAATCGGTAATCGGACAGACGAGCACGTGATGCTAATGAGTATTTTGAAATCTTTCAGAAGTAATAATCACGAATTGTTTCATTGTATCAAAAGTATATTAATACTCTGTATATTACAACTTCGAAACCAAAAAAAAATTGTCAGGATTCGTAATTAATGTCATTAATCACTTCTGATCTCTCAATGAAGTTTAAGACAAAAGTTTTAAATATTATAATGCCTAGAATTACTGAAAAAATATTAAAACTAGACTAGACTAAGTGTTTGAACAGATTCACATGTAAAATTCAAACATTAGATTAAGTATAGACGTGGTTTTTCAAACTTAAATAATGCAGTTCATTTGTAACCGTCAGATGCAAACAATTCTATAGAAAGCCAGATAAAAACCCAGAGAGGAATTAACCCCATTATCCGAGTTTCTGATTAGGAACAATTACCTATTCCGGGCTTATGTTGCGGGAAAGTAATAAAGGGTATTAAGGATTCAATAACTCCATCTGATAGAAGTTGAATCGCGCACCTGCCTCGAATTTACGACTGGATAACTCCAAAGCCCGACAATAGCTATCAATCAAAACAAACAAAAAAACGGATAACCAAACAGAGAAGAAATTGGTACTGAAAAGTTTTGTCTGCCTATTGATACATAGTGAATTTGTAGTTTTTCACATTATTTTTGTTAATAACACTGAATATCGTCAATAGCTACGAAAAACAGGAAAATAAATAAATTTGGTTGTCAAACAGAGGGGCAAAAGAAGTACAAATGCTTTCTTTTCACATATTAGTATATACGAGTGGACACTCGTATAGACGGAAAATGTACTAATAATCAAGGAAATCTGTGTAATTACAATTAACATACAGTGTGCCGATTATAACAACTTAGTACTTGTGAATAAACCGTCGCGTGGTTTTGGTGGGTTATTGCGAACCAGTCACGCTGATAATCCACGAGTGGCTTTTTTGTTGGCCCATAAGGGAAATTGCTAATGCTTACAATGAAACATGAAAACATGGTTTTTTATCCTTAGTGCTACAATTGATGTTATGGATGAAATAGTCATGTTAACTGGCCATTCTTGTCTACTTTCACTAGACCCACGGTCATCAAAACCGTTTCTAACAATTTTCTCTTGCGTCGATATTGAACAATTTTTTATTGCGACCAAATACGTAATTACATTTTTCTCTTATAATCTGGCGTTTCGAAACATTTCTAAAGTAACTCTGAAACATCAGCCTCAGTAGACGCAGCCCTAGAGTCTCAAAACAATATTTCCTAATGAACTTCATAAAAAAGCGACATCAAGCATATATCGCAAATAAGACTACTTATAATTGCTAAAAGATTTCAGCGTGTTTCAAAAGCCATCTCATATCAGGTGAACAGGAGTACACAATTTGTTAACTATATAATTGTTACAAATATAAACCTCAGAACTGTAATTATGGTGAAATTTATGATGGTATTGCCGGCTTATCTGAGCTAGCCACAACTTAAAAAGGTCGTCGCTCGGTAGTGAATTATAATGAACTTTTACTAAAAATACATGTTCGTTTGCCCTTGACGTATGGCTCAAGCAAACAGCTCACAAGGAAACTTGCACAATGAACTAGTGAAAGATGAGAATGAGTCGATTAGAATAAGATGACCTTACTGTGTGAACTCACGATTGAAATAACTGTAATAAAAGCGGGAATCCATTACCACTTGCGATATAGATTATAAATGAGCTGGTGGTAGCCGGTATATGGTCACCGCCGTCTTTTGACAACCCAAGCGGAACCGCCAGGTAGCCGAAATACATTTAAAATATATCACAGTAGAATTTAGAAGGGCGATTGCTAGCCAGGCATGAATATAACACTCCAACCATGTACGAGTACCATCGGAATTACACCAGGTGTGGTATATTTAACACGGCGACTTCAAAAGAGAGAGATCTCATTGTTTAACAAGGCGTGCTACTATCAGGATAAATTCACTTGGGCTGAAGGGTGAAAGGCACCCATGTACTCCGACTTTGAACTGGTTCCCATTTCAATATCAAAATCGTATCTTCCTATTGATCGTAGATATTATAGATATCTAAGATGAAGAAAACATGTTATCTTTTTAGAAGTGAACCAACATATACACAGAAGTTGTTTTATTATTGACTTACAAATATTGGATGTAGATGTAACAGGAAACCAATCTTTACTGTAGACTGTCAATATTATCTTTTAACCATTTTCGCAACCTAGTATATTTTTTTAACAAAGATTGTAGAAGTATAGATTTTTACCTATGTCGTACACTCATATTTTTGCATATACAAAGTCATTTAAATTCTGCTATAATATCATATACAAGACAAAATAATATTACAGGAAAACTACTTTTTATTTCCACAAAAAGGTTTCGAGTGTCGCGTCGTGTGACAACTAATCGTAACTATGTAACATTAGATGATCAGCAACTGATAATAGCGTCGATATAAAACATAAACTGAAAAATCCCAAGTCTGATTCCTTTTCTGTTGATATTAATAACAAAAAAAAACCTCAAATATAATCATCAGCTTAAAAATACTCTAAAGAAATTTGACGATGAAAAATATTAACACACAAAGGTATTCAATTTGTGCATCGGAACTTTTGTTCTACTGTTCTGAAATGATAGTACTGATACTGTTATTGGCCAAACACAAAGCGTAAAGGATTACGCGAGTGCATTGAAACAAAGCCAATTTCAAGCTCGTTCAGTACAGTAGCGCTTGAATACGTTGAGAGCATACTGAAGGGGATTGTTCACAAAGAATATGTTCAGACAATACCAATGTGTACAGAATATTGTAAAGGAAACGTTGTATATATTTAGTCATAACCCTACACAGCTTCGTGTGTTATGGAAATGTTTAATTACTTAATCAATGGTACAGCGCAGCCTTAAGAACTCTCAATCTGTCTTCGGGCTACCTAGGGATCTACTTTGACTCTGGTCAACTGTGACATGAAGACATGTCAAGGTTTTGCGGAGGAAGACGTATTCGTAAAGTGGGTTTGTGTTTTGAGGGATTTGTTTTTCGAGAGGGCTCGTAGAAGGTCTCCGCACACGTCTTTGGTACCAAGCACCTGAACACATCACAAATCAAAACAGGGTTATTTCACGACTTAGCTGACAGGTGACGCCCCTGTCGTGTTGTAGGTAGTTACCGTCACTTATCAACCATCTACTAGGACTCTCTCATCTCATTCCATTTCATCATTGTCATTATTTTCAACTCGTTTAGTTTCGATATCGTTTTATGTGCATAATAAAATAACATTGAAAAAAGTGTTCACATTATGTGCCAACGATACCGTATATCGACTGGTTGTAAGTATCATGAATTATGTATTTATATTCGCGCATGGAAGATGTTGACATATATACATTTTTCGATTATAGACAAAGATTTTGTATGGTTTTGCGTTCTTAATTTTTAATTTTGTTAATTAATTCTTAATTTTGTTGCGATATCTCTGAATCGGCTGTCACCATGCGAAGAAACTTGGAACGCTTACGTATATTAGAAAATAAAATATTTACTAACGATAGTGATTAATATGTAAATTAACTGTCGTTTAATAAATTTGAATAATTATTTAAAAAGTGAGACGTCCTTGAAATAAGTTTAATATCGTAAAATATACAAATAAATGAAATAGTGGTGCACATGAAATCGAAATTAAAGATAATGGATAAGATAATTCATAAAAAATAAAATGTTAATGTTAATTATTTTATGGTAAAATCGTCAATATATGAACGAGCATTCGAAAATTAAGTAAAACAACACGTGTAGTAATTCAATGTTGAAAGTTAACTTTTGTAGTCTATGTACATTTTTAATCGAGATACGGCTCCAGAATATAAAGGACGAAGACGTAATGGCAACGTTTAAGCGTTACCTAATCGTTGGATAATGCAACCAATATAGCAAACGCTACGTGTACACCGCCGCCGTAAGTAAACTGTTAGGGGCAACGTGAGCCGAGGCACGCAATTGACGTCGCGCTGCTGTTAATCGTCGCGAAATCATCATGATATTTTATTCGGAACGTTCACCGAAGGCACCAACTGGGTCAATAGTTTCGTGTCGCCGGCGAGGTGTGCCTACGTGCAACGACCGGTGTCTGCACTGACTGAATTTTTATATCTTGTAATGTGGCTAAAATACGTTGGTCCATTGCACGACCCGGAATTAGGTTACGAATGAAAAGTAACGAATGATCTGTAGCCGGCATCAAGGAGATCAAGTTACTAGATTTCCAATCCGCTTGTAAAAACGTTCCCTATTAAAAACTAAACGCTCAAAATGCACGTGACATTAAACACATTATTAATTTATTGTGTCATTGGTCGTGACCATCACATTATTGGACTTCTATTGTTATCCAGTGTTATCCACATTCTTCAGTGAAATGTGTTTTTATTAGAGAATTAATGGAATCCATACCTTTCGATTTTCTTTCGTTGTTATTGATACTTGCGATAATAATAAAGTAATAATAAATAATAAATAAGTAATAATAAATAATAAAGTAAGTAATAATAAATAATAAATATTACTCAATTTATATAGTGTTTAAGTACTGCATAAATATTCAGACGGCATAGCCGTTATGGCTGTTCTTCCTTGTTCGAGAAAGCATGAAGTGGTCGGTACGTTTGTTAGCACACTGGTCAGCCAGCCACCGAGTTGGTATATGTGTTGTGTAATGCCGAATCATGGTTGACACTCTCAGTTTCTATTGACTCTGATGTTTAGAGAATCGCGTGGGAGATGTTAGACCTTTGCACAATAAGTCTGCAAACACGACGGCATGTTACTTGCAGCAAGATTGCGATTTATTTCATAATTAACAGTTTATTGATGAAGAATGTTGAATTATTTATAACTAGCTGTTAACCGCCCGTCTCGATGGAAGTAGCTCAATATTTTATAATTAGCAACTGAAATGTATCGTTACGGAGGTCCTCGAAGGGTTAGCCGAAAACAGTAGTAGCCATAAAAAGCCCAGGTAGTAAGGGAATTTTGCGATGAACAAAATGTTATTTGTTTATCGACGAAAGGGTTAAGTTTTGTGATTAGGAAAACATTGCAATATTTTACTTTATTTGTTTGTACTTTTTATTAATTTCAAGTTGAATGACCTGAAAACTGTTAATGAAATACGTTTCTCCATTGGCTGTGGTTTATTAGAGACGTCTCACGACGTAGCCCATACCTTTCCCTTTTATATTGACTGTAGCTAGACTATATATATATATATATACATATATATAGTGGTTTGAACGTGGATCTCTCGCACGGGAGACGCGAGTACTAATCCTGCGTGCACCTCTAATTGTTCAAATTATGAGCATATGAAAAGTTAATTGTCTATTGCAAACAAACTCTCTCTTAAAACAACGCGAGGAAACCTGCATACCTGAGAGGGAGTACTATCGCCTTAACCTTCTCATCATGAGAGAAGACCCGAGCCCAACAGTGGGACAATATGGGTTGGAATGATAATAATGATGTCCGTCCGTTTAAGTTCTGAACCTAGGTCAGGTAACGGTTGTTTAAGTTGATAGCTATCAATATTTGTTACTCTTTTTTATGTAAATAGCCGACGAACGAGCAGACGGGTGACATGGAGGTCATTGACGCCCGTGTAGTTCTATATTATAAAAGTGGTACTTGTTTTGTTTGTTTTGCGGCGAAAAGCTTTTTTAAACTGACTCACTGGCACAATAATCTATATAAACATTTTACTAGACAGCTTGAATAGTTTATATGATTTATGGTAGTTTTTGCGTAAATTGTTTTTTTTGTTGTGCTGAATGGCACATTAATAAATATTTCTTCTATCTAAATAACCCATCTACTATGCACGAGGATCGTCAAGATTATAATAGGATAGGGTACAGTGACTTCTAACATTGGGAACCTCTCGCCTCTGCTGCATCTTTAATTATTTTAGATGTACAACGAGCAGGGCAGGTTGACGTGGACTCAGCTAGGAATGCCTTATACACCGTATAGTTTCACCAGTTACCCGTATAACAAAGTATTTTTTCAACAAGGTCTACGATTAAAAGGTTTTGCCAACGTACACGACGTGAATCACATTACATTTAAACTCTTAATGATCTAACCTGATAATTATGACTGGGTGTCTAATGGACCGGCGCGCCGTGGAATTCGGCTGCGTTCGAGGCGCTTGCTCATTAACGACACAACGCTCACTCTATAACATGAAGCTTTGATATATATAAATGTAATAAAATTCTAATTGGTCGCTTTCCGCACATGGACGATATATGAGAAAAGACATTTTTACGGGCCTTTATTAATACAGTAGAACGCATAACAGCTCTTAGAACTTTCGTCTGTTTGACCGTGCGTTTGTTTGTTTGTCATTTAATACTTAAAGTTTGTTTCATTGCAGTCTGTCCGTAAATAAAAAAAAGTTATAAAATAATTTAAAATAATGCGGGTACTATTTCTTAGCGTAACGCGTAGTTTTCCCGAAGCGAAGCGAGGGCAGTTTGCAAGTATACAAATAAAATCCATCACTATCTAAGTAGAGTGACAGGTAACGAGCTGCAAAATCTTCATGTACATTGAAAGCTCACAGATGTATGTTACATTCACTAATACAATCTACTTTTTATGTAAACAACTGACAAACGATCAGACGAACCACCTAATGGTAAATGATCGCGGAAGCTCATGAACATACTCGACATCACGACCATTACCGACGCTTTGTCGTGTTTATAGGGATTTTGGCTTGGCTGTCCAACGCTGTAACCAAACAACAAGAAGGGGTCTTCTAAGAAATCTAAGTACCGTCGGATTAAACTTGTAACAAAACACAGCCCAGCGCCCTCCAACATGACGAACGAACAACGGTTCGAACAACAGGCAACTTTAAGCACGGCTGTTTAACTTAGGCTGACGTGTAAGCATGGGAACTAGCCCCCACAATGTAAATTCCTTGTACCTACTTGATCAACGTATTAAACCTATAATACTACCCCCGCATCGAAGTATTTATGTAAATAAAATAATAATGTTACACGCGTAACGTTTTAATAATGGTTGAATGTAACCTATTGTATAACAGACATTCGAACTAAATATGACCGGTATGACTTGAATAAGGT
>DWPT01005466.1:0-12208 GCA_018251895.1 Agathymus mariae mariae
AGTATTAAGTTATTAATATTATTACTGGTATTATTAACTTTCCGTAAAGCTGTCACCTCCTGCTTGAGCCAGCTGTCAATCAGTTGAGAGCCAGTAAAGTCAAAAAACAGAACAACACTTTGTTTTTATTTCTTCTATCTTTTATTCTTCTCATATATGTAATATCCTCATTTTCCTTCATCAGTTATCCATATTCCGGTGAATCAAGTTACATTGACAAAAAATCAAAACTTCAATTATTTCTGCATAAAAAATTCACAAACTCGCCACGAAAATTGCCATTTTTCTGATTTATCTTTTCAAAGCACATTTACTTTGTAATTAGCGGACCGAGATACGCACGGTATACATTACATATCTTTAAGTACTTAGAGGAGAGTGTGAAACATTCTACTTTGGTAATGTTGTTGTTAATATCTTGTCATACAAGATGTGTACTAAAATTTTGTACGCAATGTGCAAATTAATATAGCATGACTTGGAAAATTCTTGGAAAAACTTGGAAAGTATGCGTATGAGTACTAAGGAGTTATTCCAGAGTGTTTTCCATTAACTCACAGTTTGTGACAAATAATAGTTCGTTCTCCACTCGTGGTGGTAGTGAAAGCTTAATTGTATGTGTAACAACACAATATATTTTAATGCAAGGTTGTGTATGTGTGTATATATTTACACTAGTAACCTATCTTGATTTCGATTTCAGAAAGGTTATACTTACGTTCACTTACAGTACCCGCATCCGAAACTATTTATATTCCATTATATAATTTTTTTAAATACATATTCTGGTATATTTTATATAGTTTTACGACCTTTACTCAACGTGAAATCCAAGTCATCATTCGGTGCCCATGGAACAACCTACTCAACAATAGGAACATCCCAATGGTCTGCCCCGTTAAAGGTCGTTGGGCGATGCAGCTTAATTCCAACGGAACTCATACATGCTGATAGAGATTTTTACCAGCTTACCAAAGGTAACCTATGAAAAATTGTTACCATAATTATATTAATACCTTGTCTTAAGACGTGTTTCGAAGTAGTGTCGAAGAGCCAGTATTAAGTGAGTCCTTCACTTCCATTTTGGCTGGCAAAACCACCAGCTGGCTCGTCTGCTTGCTTGTCAGCTTAGTTTAATGTACGTTTCCACATCAAAGTGACTGAGCGTCCTTGAGAACCACTTACTCTTGAGCTTTTTGCCCTTACAGCTCATTAACAAAACTCAACCTTTTTAAGCTCTCGAGGACACTTCAAATTCTCAGAACCAATCATCGGCGGTGAAAACTTGGGTTTCGGTTTTATAACAGTTGTTCCAGCGTTTGAATGCAAGCGATACGCGATAACATTAATATCGGATACTGTTCGCATCCTGGGCCGGTACCTCCTTATAATGGTAGTGCTTTAAGTCATTATCCACCATCTTGGTGAAGTACTGATTCAGATCTTTGAGCAGAGCATTCTTAGATAAGCAAAATTTCTTTCGCTGAAGTAATTAATAATTAATTTTAAATATAAAAAAATCTTTGCCGACTTGGTGCATTTACGATTTGAACCCAAATCTCCTGATCTAAAGAAAAATATTCAAGCCACTAAAGGCTTGGTATACAGCAGTAATAGCTCAGTGGTTTCAATATTGGCCATCCGAACTCGCTCCCCGAGGTGGAATTCCGAATGCACCTTTAATTAAATATTATTTATCACTTCTTTCAATAACAGAAAACATCGTACAGAACAACCAAAAGTTCATTATGTTCCAAAAGGCATGTGAAGTGAGACAATTTGCACTTGGCCAGCGTGAAATGTGACCTCCATTCATGGTGTTACTTGAAGAGACCCGGCCCACCGGTGAATCGGTTAAGGCAGTGGTGTTTCCCAAATTCAGCAATTTATCATTTAAGAGCTTATTTGGTAATGTAGACCCAAATTTAAAATAGACAATACTGAATGCCCAGCCAAAATGGCTGAAGTTGGAACCTTCTCGTTATTTAACTAATCATCAGATACACCACTGTAAAATTGTGTTTGTATGAACGACCATAATGTTTGCAGTAAATCATGAACCATGAAGCATTTGGCATGTAAAAATATATATTATTTTGTTTTAGACGTTCCCTTAGAATTTCCACTCCCTGAACGATTACTGAAATGGGAGATGATATTTTGAATGGAGATCTTGTAAACCTCGATTGATATTTTCTTTCAATTAATTAAGAAGGGAGTTTTATAACTTATCCAACCCCCAAAGTAATAAATTTGAGTAAAAAGTTGAAAATAACAAAGTATAGGCCATTCCTTGGTATGAAGTTATTTTGGGTATAATTATCATGTAGGTAAAAAAATCTAATTGTGTTTTGAACACCTAAAATATCCGTAAGGAAACTTTATATTTGTAGGCAGGCAAATTTGCTTTTTACTGCTAATGGTATATATAAGTTGTTTTAGGGCTACATTTCAAATAAAATGGTAACTATTTGTTTTATATTTCGGCAAAGGACCAAGTGTCAAGAAAATATTGAAGTTGTCTAATACTCATATAACCGGTTACATAAAGTTTATTATTTAAGGCCTAACATCGTAAGTTGTATCACATTACCATCGTACATTGCAGTATCACAGAAAAAGCTTTTTCAGTTTTGACTTGAAGATATGCGTATTAAAACATTAGGAGATCAATAATTTTTGTTATTTAATTTAAATTTAGCTTAGCAACAATCGTATTCGCGTTGACGTCCCTGTAACCCAGTGGGTAGTGACCTCTCCTACCGAGCGAGCGGTCACGATTCCTGAACGAGGCAGAATGTATGTGACACGTATATGTTTGTTCCCGGGTCATAGATGTTTGTGATGTTTTAACTCTGTATGTTCAAACTACTTGCAACAGATAAACTTCGATTGCGGTGGTGTGAGTATGTCATTGTTTATTTATTCACTTATTCGTTACTAAACAAGTCAGTTGATATTTTGTAAGTCCTTGAACTACTCTAAGCGGCCCGGAATCTTGGTCATACTCATAATTTGCAATAACAATTGTCGATAACGTGTGTGGAGAAGAAAAGGCCAAAGGGGGTCTAGTGATAGTCAACAAAACTCGAACAGTTTTTAATTCCAAGTGCCTGAAACTCCAGCGTCCAATTTTGTTTAAATGTGATTTTTTTTATTAAATTTAATTACCAACGTGAAAAATCCTTATTGAATATGAAAAACTCTCGAAAACCTTAATTAGATGTTTTCAGATCAGAATTGGTCTATACATATTTCACCGTAAAATGAAAAAGTCTCAAGTTATTATAAATTTTGTACGTGCCCAAGATTTGGTGCCGATGAGTTGATTTATTAATTATGTTAACATTAATATATCGTCATTAGAGTCAGCATCTCTCCTCATCTCCTCCCATCCTCTCAGTCATTTCAATAAAACAACTACCTAATGTTTATTATATAACTTAGTACGAAAGGTTGTTTGTTTATTTCGTCAACAGTTCCAAATTACGGATCTTCATTTGAGGTATCTAGTTAAAAATCTAATTAAAATTCGTAAATGTATTTTCTGCTTTCAAGTGAAATGGTAACAAAATGACAGAAATGGGTCGCGAATACTGAACATAATGGTCCATTTAAGGCGAAGCTGTCGCTATGGAATTGACTGTAGAGATGGCTCTAGGTGACAGAGACCGGAAGATTGACCTAGCATAGTTATACAATAATATATTTTGGGATGTAAGGGGCTCCATCCGTTTTTGAGTCCAAGCTAGCCTCTCCTGCTCGTATTTCCCGTCCAGCTAACGACCATCTTGCTTCTTAAATTGACGATGAAATGTGTCATACGTGTTTCGGTAGCAGTGTCGAAGAGCCAGTAACAATGCGGTTCCCCGTTTACTTTTCAGTCAGCAAAACTTTGGTAATGACTTTGATATTGCTGAAGATTATAGGCGATGGTAACCACTTACCACTAGGTGGTTCGTCTCCTCGGTTGTGACTCATTACAAAAAAAATTCAAGGACATGAACTTTATGGATATGCTGTTGGCTTGACTTGACGGCTATATCGACTATGTCGGCTACATTCAGTTACAGAGTATGATTCACTGGACCTCAACTCGTGACGCAACAATTTTTTTTTTCTAAATGCTGTTCTAGTACCACCTTACTAGGTTATTATAATAGGGATAGTGTACACGTATTAGTTCAAGGAAGAAGCTGCTATTTACACGGGTTCCCTGCACGGCAGAATTATACAAAGATTTTGCTCCAATACCAGGTCATCACAAAATAGTAGAACTAGTTAGCATTATAACAATATATTTATTCCATAATTTGTGGGGTAAGAAGAGATACATAATACATTAGGTAGCCATAGCCAACTTCAAAAGGCGGTTGCTACTGTAGGGTTCCTATAAATTATTGAGGGTATATATTTAAAAGTTGATCAAAGATATCCGTTTATTGAGATAGCATTTAACCCAAAGGTTGTATCATTATTTATTACTATCAATATAATATTTAACTTAATTTCCGCAATTTGAACAATCTATTCTCTCCAGAATTCGCATAGTTGCAGCGTATCCGGTAATGCTTTAGGATTAATCGGTTATGATGAGCGAGTTAATGGACTTGAAACTTTGAAGGTTTTAGAATAGAGATAAGGATTTACGAGTAACAGAAGGATAATAAAATTATGATTTTGGCGATTTGTCTGTTGTAACAATTTGGAATTCTCTTCATCATTCAGTCCAAATTATCTTGCTCTGTCCTGTTGTATGAATTAACAAATGAGGCAGTGGCCGATCTCTTTTGTAGCCTTTTTAAGTGAAGCGATAACGGGTTACTAGCCTATTATTGACCTATTAGTGAAAATATTCTATGAGGAGAAATAAGCTAAAAATTTGACAGTCTAATGAAAAACCCAAATACATCACTACAATATTACATATATTCTAAGTACATGTATACTGAGTCATTAATTGTTTGTTTTAACATATAGTTATTTTACACACAACAGTTTTTGATACAACTATTACACAAGAATTACTATGATTAGGATTAACATCTCCAAAACGCATGATAGTCACTATTTCTTTAAGTTTTTGTCATCATCATTGCAACCGATGTTGTCCACAAATATCTTCCGTTTCTATGAAAATTCTAGTATTTTTACTTATTCTGTATTATTATTTTTTAAATTGTGTGCCCATGGATTATTACTATTCATTTATTATTTACTACAACTCATAGTTATCCCACTATGGTGCTCGTATCTTTTTTCTCAATCAGGGAAGCGAATGCCATAGTCCGCCACGCCGGCCAAGTGCGGGTCGGCAGAATTTTTATACCTTTGAGAACATTATTGAGAACTTATCAGGTAACCAAAATTCCTCAACGCAATATATTTTGATGCTTCCTTTATTTTCGATAAAGAATTACGATTTGGAGCTTCCACTAAACCAGGAAGGTCCACTGTAAACTGAAACTTCGTAAAAACAAAAGTGAAAAATAGTTCAATCTGGAATTTATTCCGTAAAATAGGTCAGTGATTATTCGTTGGAAAAATACCCACTACGTTATCTCTGGAAATCTTAAGACTATCCTGGGAATTGCATAATTAATCTCCCTTCATCGGAAATAGTTAAGATTGCTTTTAGAGCAGGTGAATGGAACGAAGGCGTTTGTCTGGACATTTTCTTAAAGCTGCTCATACATTTGCAGTCACTTTATTCCTACATAAGGTGATTTGAATGTACCTGGACTACTGTGGGTAACAATCATCAAGATGGAGGAGGTTTTTATATATTGAAAGGCACTGAATAGTATAACAGCTAGGTGCTTAAGCTAGTTTGAGCATAGTCCTAAAGGTCTTTAACGGCCTATTTAGTCGCCATCCTCTTTCGAAAATCACCAGTGAAAGGTGTTTCATGTTTTCATTATGGCTTTGATGATCCAGTTGCCTAATAATCATATGGTCCTGAGATCACAATTTCATTCTTGGCCTGTAGTGTATCTTATGTGATCTGCTCATTTGCCGGCAATCAACGTTAAAAAGGGTAAAGGGACTTTTGTAACCACGAAAAGTGATCCACTCATACATTTTTAGCTTTGCTTAAGACTTTGACACATCTTTGCTACCGATGTTTTGTTGTATCAACAATTTAACTTTGAAGATAAACATAACTTTCTGATCACTCGCGAAACAAAAGACAATTGAGATTAAGAGATCTAAATAATAATGTTGATGCAGAACAAAAAGATAGATGAACAGACTTTTTGCTTTTATCATTCCTTCAACTCCTGAGTGGCTCACATCAAAATACAAATTTCTTCTTGTGTCCTCCAACTCGTGTTGGCCAATTAACGTGTCAGAAGCTCATTTGCTCTGCAACGGCCTTCAATTACCTAAACCGACGCCTTAAGGTGCCCTCAAACGCTTCACTCGGACTGTCACTTAAGATCGAAACAAACCATTGCATTATATTTGATAAACCATAGACTGTAATGCATATTAATTGATATCGTTGCCTCTCTAGAAAAATAGTTCCATCGTACATTACAGAGCGACATCTTTGTCTCTTTTAAATCTTTAAATATTTTTTGCGCGACCAGAACAAGCATAAAACAGAAATACAAAATCATATTTCCTCCGTCATGTATGACGAGGCAGTCATTCGCAAGTAGCGCTGAAATTCAAGCATTTGCCCATTAGATCCTATGATGCAACGTATGCAAATTGTTCGAAATTCAGTTTCCTAGTTGCAGCGACTGCGGCCTTGTTGGAGTGTGCACGTGACTTAATATCATCCTAGCAATTATAATGTAAGGTACATCTCGAATAATGCATATAAATAAAAAAATTCCAATAAACAGATAATTCAATAAATATGTACATAAGTTATGATTTTTAAACCATTGAACTTTTTACAGTTGATATGTTTTTGATTTAGTGACCCTGTTGTGTTTACTTAAAATTAAAATTGTATAATTTATTCAATTCAGAATAATGTTATTACGTAAAATGTAAAATTACTTCAAACTGGTTAAGTTACTCTCTGTATAAAATATTTTTTTCAAATAATATCTCCGATCAAACGCAGCAGCAGTACTCTGATTACACTTTCCTTCAATTCATTTTCCTCAAATGGTGTAACGGAAACAAAATTCATCAGCAATAATTTCAGCGCGTTTAGTACAATTGTCACGATAAAACGTCAAACATACGGGTAACGTATCCGTACTCAAAACCTCCTGATATTTGAGTAGTTCGTTCAAAATTAAATAGTGGTTGACGCTGTGATAGATGTTTTATTATTCCCAGTAATACAATTGTTTTTAATCGGTGCGTGTGCTTCTTCAGTGTGCGTGAGTGTGCACGCGCTTGTTCATGTGTCTGTATACTTAGATTCTGCGACAGAGGCCGCACTGATTAAAACGATCTCTGTAATGATTAAGTATTAAAATATAAGGTTTGCCGGGAAGTTTTAATTGACATACGTAATAAAGCTCCTTTCTGAAGTGGTAGTAGGTGTTAAAAGATTCGTGTATAACAGCTGTATTAACAAAATTTTCTAAATTGTTTTCGAGTCAAGAAACTTCAAACAACTCCCATAAATTATTCTTCCCCATTAAACAACACTATATTAGATGAGTTATGCAAAGTTCCGGCTGAGCGCGGCCAATGCTCATTTGTAGTATACCGTAAACTGGCACCAAAAGCAACTGGTATAAACTTCCTTAGACATTCAGTATTTTAATCGACTCCGTCTAAAATTGTCCCACATTTTGAAACTGTGATGCTCCGACAACGTGATTGAAGGAAAAGTACTGGATCGGCCTTGCCGTATCCGACTATAAGGAGGTTCGGCTCTCCATATATACCATTTGGATGCCGCCTCTATCTCTAACGTGAACTAGAGTTCCAACCAAGATGCACCGGACTCAACACACAGGACACTTCTCGAGCAATTGCTATTTGCTGAACCCGTCATTCTCTGTGTAAGAACCTCAATGATTACAATCATATGATGACCTGTCGTTTACAAAATAAATAATTATGAATAAAATAAAGAGTCTCCCTTAGCTCTCCATATTTGTGTGAATATTCGTAGCTCCCCTCAAGCGACGATAATCAGCTTTCTATTGGGCCAATTAAATTACGTTGAACAAATTTTACTAAAGAATATTGATTCACTGGACCTGGTAAAAACACATACACAAATTAAATTTATTTATTTATTAAAAAGGTTATTTATTTTGATAAATAAACGGATAAGTGATACAACCGTTGTCTTTAATTTACTCTCCGCGTGTGCTCTCATTAAGTTAACCGGCTGGCAATAAAGTTCAATTTATATCCACCTGCAAGCAAGCATCTAGGAGCTTTATATTTTACAAGTAACAATCTTGGTTAAATGAATCGCGCATAGCACGATTGGGTGTTGACATGTCACATATATTTTTGAAAACTATGGTCGAAACCTAAATGACACAAATTTTTTATCTACATTAAATGCAACACAGTTAGTTATACACTTAATAAATTTAAAGCTTTGTGATGTAGTATTTTTTTGTCTTTTTTGTGGTGCGAAAATATATAAAGATGGTGGTTTTCCGACTCAGAAACACGTGACGTATAATGGGGAATTATGCGCGAAACAGGGAAACTCCAAGTTGATTCCGCGAACTTTTAACGACTGACCGTGCGATATATTTATGGTCATCGCAAAGACCAGACGCACAGGAAATTATAGGCGTTTAAAATCTAATGGCAAATCCGATGAAATTTCAGATGAAGCCAACGCTAGTGCTACTTAATTTTGCGGTTTGATCTTTGCCAACAGCAATAAAATTGGGAACAGATTTCCAGTCATCCAGCATCAGGGAAGCAAATTCCACCAAATCCACTGTTCACAGCTTCCATCAATGAGACATTAATCATGATGAAAGATATGTGTTTATTGATGGTAAATAAATTATTGTCGTGTTAGGCCATGACAGCACCTAATCGTCCTATGCGCGATGCATTTAACCACGAGTTGCAAAGAGAACAACAATACGATACCGAAACAGAATAAACAAATAAATGAATGTTATTATTTTCGATTGTTGTTGGTGTATGTTCATGGTTCAACATTAATTCAACAATTAATTTGTATTTTACTATATACTATATTATATTTATACTATACTATATTTTACACAAATATATGTAGGTGATACGAAGGTCGCCGGGACATCTATATATTTTAAAGGGCGTTTATTGTCTGCGGCCCCACCCACACTGAAATATGTTATCGTCGCGAAATGATGTTATATATTAAGCAGTAATTATATTAAATATGAAACAGTTTCTCTAAATCAATAAGAGATGGCGCTATTTCGTTCTAAAATTAGTTAAACAACCTCCCTCCTGACAACCTATCGGGCGCCATCTTCTTTGGAAAGTACGAAAAGCCAGGCATTACCTTCCGGTCCTTCAAGGGATTCAGACGTGCCTCATCTAACCGCTGGCATCAAGCTAAATGTAATATAACGAAGCAGAGTTGTGTAATCAAGCCTCGGCTATCCTACATTACCAGTGCCAACTAAAAGAATCTTAACTATTACTTTGTACTATGTCAATATGATCTGATAATGTTGGTATTATAATGTTAATATTACAATACCAACATATGTATATAAATATAAAAATAAAGTATGTAAAGTGTGTGTTTGTAGTGTTAATATATAATGAAATATATGAATAAGTGCTGTCGCATTTATCTACTCCGTATCATAACAGAACATAAGGTCTTAATGAATCGACACGAAACAAGAAATGTATAATGTTATTGGCTCTTGTAACGGCCCATCGGATTCAAACTATTACAAAAATAATAAAAACTTTGAAATTAAATCTATTGAAATTCTAATAGAATTTAATTAAAAACTGGAAAACGTATAAACCAACCATTGCTTTCACTACTTTGTTTCCTCCATAAAAAGTATTTTTTTCCGGCACAGAGTTCATTTGCTTGTATTGGTACGACTGCGACATCTTGTTTGATTGTGGTTATGCTTTAGATAGCTTGTTAGACAGATTTTGTTTTCTTTGGATACCTTCAGAAAAGATAGAAGTATTCGATACTATGACCCCGAATCCCTTGTGGATGGGCTGCCTAAATTTTGTCGATGTTTCTTGGCTTAAAGCCAGAAAATTGTAAATGCGTAGCTTAATTTCATGTGGGTTACAGTAATAATCTCAATAATGCCAATATTCATGTTAGTTACTGGGATTGCTTTTAACAAACCAGTCATACACCTACTTTGTGTTTATTGAATTTACTGTTTGTACAGTTATTAAAATAACCAAGAATAGTTAGTTTTGTATGTTAAAAATGTATTGCTCATGTATTTTTGCCTGGTATAAGGTATAAGGTATCTTAAAAGGAAATGCAAATTCATTGTACCATAAAATAGGACTTGGCATCCAGCGTGACATAATCAATAATATATAACACCTGCAGTTAGTTCCAGGATCGCTTCATTGGGTATTTCGCTAGAAATGGTATATCTATTACCTTGTGCTGTTCTCGTGTGGAATTTGAACGGAATTTGTGATATTAATTGCAATCCAGTGTGCGAATAAATAAGAACCTTTGATCAATTTGTAATCATTGCTTAAAATGCCATCTGACAGTTTTTGATCAATTAATTACGAGAAGACAAAAACGTACCATAACAAACAGCATGGGATTGTTCAACGTATTTATTGGTAAATTTTATTTTCTTTGAAAAACACAATGAATTAATCTCAGATATAAAAGATTCCTGACGATATTTCGCTAAATCATTATTTGACAAAACTGATTTTTAACCAGTGGGATTAGGAAATGTTGTGAATTTAACACCTACGAGAGTGTCTTTGAGTCTTACCCAATTTTCATTGTTGAGTTTGCTGACCTCGAGGATAAAACCTGATAAAATTTAATTATTTGATTAAATTTAATTTCTGTTATCTGTTTAGCTTTTAGTATTTCGGTTGCAATGTTGGAGTGCTAGTAGAAGACGCGGGTATTTTAATTTTCATGTTCAATAGGCATAGGTGAACTACTATGACAGTGATCTACCCCTGTTGTCATACAGGGCACGTATTACAAGACCTATTATTTTTTTATGGTAATAGCCGACAAACAAGCAGACGAGCCACCTGATGTTAAGTGGGCTAACGCTAAAAGTATCACTTATGCTTTGTGGGGCAGGAAATAGAACAGAAGGAAAGAATGAAATTTCATAAGTGAATATTGTATAAGTTTTCGAGATATATATAAAATGATGTAAATATCATGTAATATAAATAATTAAATATAATAAATTAAATACTCGATTACAATCTCTAAAAATTTACGAAAAATGTTGCAAATACTACAAAATTACAAATTTATATTTCACTCAATGGTCTATTTGTAAATTTAAAATTGCATTGCATTTTCTTGGTAAAATTAACTACTATGTATCGCTTCCCAATAAATACACAAATTTTACCAACATTCGTAGTGTAACTACACATAAATAATCTTAACAAAAGAGGCTTACATCCACCCTCTTTCTGTGTGAATTTTGGAATGTTAATTGGCTTCAATATATGAGATACCTGGAATTTTGGTATTTAGAACGACAATCTGCAGTTAATTCTCGACGATTTTCCCCGGGTATTTCTCGAAAGGAATTTCCAGTGCTTCGAATATCGCCCACAACGAATTAGCATTTCAACAATTGATTACGTCAATTTAATATGTTCGTAATTAATTTCAGTTTTGACAGTTCTTGAAAGGTTGTCGTAAGCAAGATACTAATATAATTACAATAATTCTAAACTTATTTATTTTTAAAATCAATCAAATATGATAAGCTGTTATTAAAATTCAATATTCTTTTTTTTATATCAACAATTACACTTCAGTACTCTGTAAAAATGCGTTATCTGTGGCTGTTATTCGTGCCAAATTCAACAGACATTGTTTATTATTTTGCTTCCGAAAATGAATACTTAAAATTTTATATAAAAAAAATATACAAAACAAAACCGCGAGTAATTCATTGAGGCGCGGTTATGTTAAATTACTTTAATTATTTTATTCATTATTAAACATTTTTGTTACTGTAACGGACATAGACGTTCAATAGTGAGCACTTTTTTATTTTATAATATGTATATACACGGAGGCTTTAATATTATAATAACT
>DWPT01005467.1:0-12206 GCA_018251895.1 Agathymus mariae mariae
ATACCCCTGAGTAGTGTAGCAACATCTATGTCATTCAACGTATCTCACGTACAAGTCAATACAACGGCTAGATTAATTCACATTCAGCATTTGGAATACATAGTTCATATTCTTTCATGTTTTAAAAATATCAAAATTACAATATTGATCCTGGTTATTAAATATCGACAGCAACATAGCAAATAACCACAACAGTAGCCAGCTGTCAATCTGATGGCTTAGGTGGTGCCGATATGGTACAACATGTACAGTATGCAATCATTTCTAACAAACGTTCACACTGTCTCTTTGCAGACTTGACAACCAGTGTTGACTTGAGCTCGAATGAATCACATTTTAGATGTTACTGCGAACGTTTCTAAAGTTGTTCACGGAAAATAACACAGGATTTGTTGTATCACTGGCGTTGGTTTGTTTATTATTATAAACAGCGCTTGTGTTGTATCTAAACCACGTCACGTTGCGCCACGACTGCGCACTTACCTTACATCGATAACAACAAATTAGTAACATTCTAAGTACGATACAACTAGCGCTACTCTATCTGGCACCCCAGCTGGTGACCTAATCACGCGACCTTCAGCCTAGCGGTCATTGGCACTGCGACGGTTAAACAAGCTAATGGCGCGACTAGAATACATTACTCGACTTGATAAACAATTGACGTAATAAATTACTAGGTTGCGCCAGATTTACGTTTGAAAAGAGACGATTGACAGTTTTAATTCATGAAATTCATGTTTGAATGATTCATGATTCAGATTCGATTAAACGTAGATATTTTGTAATTGTTATATTAATAAAAACATTAGGTTACACGTATATGGTTATGCTAGATTTTTACATATGTTAATGAGAACAAAAACCTTTGTACCCATTTTTTCCTCTGCTCATCACTGCTGTTTTCTTTATTTTTGTTTTGTTAGGTAGCTACTGCCAAACTTTAGTGTTGTAACAATAATAGGAAACACAAAGTTACTTAATAATTGTGGTCGAATTTCGACCACTAGGACATCAATGGTACCTACATTACAAATAGTTAATGCAACCGTTATCTATTGACGCATAGCGTATAGGTAAAGAATATTATGGTATGGATGGATATATTCATAACTGACTGAATACACACATACACACACAGGTTTAAACTCTTGTAATTACCATGTGTTGTTTTAAAAAATGTATTGAGGAGTTACTTTCGCCGTTTCTTCTCCTCAATGTTAGAGCACCTTTACGAAGCGGTAGGAAAAGCAAAAATTTTGACTGATGATTAAATGATTTTAAAATTGAATTCTACTTAATAGATTCTGCTCGAGAAAATCTAATAATGTACTGATCTGATCACGTACAATGTAAGTCGGTGACGGCAAGGACATACACAGATCGGACTCATAACCAAGATCTGAGAACAAAGTCAAACCAAAGATCAAAACCAGGATCGGTCAAGGTTCCCCAACTTGTCAGGGTTGTCTGTATAAATAAAAAGGTTTGAATTTAAACAAAAACAAATTTAATATATATATATATATTTAATAAACGTTTACACACTCACACCCCCGCTGTGGGGTACCTTGTTTTGTGGGTGGCATGGACATACACAAATATGACATCACAAACACCCATGACTGGAGAATAAACATTCATCTATCACATAAATGTCTCCCTCGGCCGGGAATCGAACCCGGGACCCCTCGCTCGACAGGCAGGGTCACTACCAACTGGGCTACGGGGTCGTCATTTATGTAAACAAACCTAGTGCACAGTCAGGAACAGTGCACCACGACAGAAACTCAAGACGATACTCGGAAGACTTTTTACTTTTACCAATTTAATGGCGAAACGTTTGCACTAGCTAGTAAGTAAATTGACCGAAATAGTAGGCGTACTAATTAGTTTATTTTAATGTCTATTCACTCTTTCCTTCAAGACGACCAAATTAGTGTTTCCATGCAATTACAACATTGACTCATTAAATTAATTGACTCAGCCGATTAATTTTTAACCCGACGACCCCAGGTCGACAGATACATAACTGGTATCTCCGAGTTATCAATGAATCCATCAGGAGCCGTCAATCACCTGGAGATGATTGAGATTTAATTTCTTCCGAAATGTGAGGATATCTTCGAGTTCCAAAAAGCATTAGATACATTGCCTACTCAAGCTGGAAAAACCGTTGCGGCATATTATAATTGTGTATTGATGAGTGATATGGACAGTCGAGTCGGGCAGAAGGGTTTCCTCGCTATGTTTTCGTAAACAAATTAGTTAAAATTAACGAACCGTTTCCAAACTAGTTGGCTTTGAGATAGCTGACGTCACGCGAAGCAACGACCGCTAGAACAAGGTCGTATAGGTCAGTTAGTGCAGCTCGCTGTGACTAAGCTTGATTAGAATGTTGTTGTCTCTACTATGTATTGACAGTTAGACAAAGAGAGATATATGTGTTTGACCAAATTCCATCGAAGGATGTGGCGTATTTGTACGTTAAATGAATGCCGCTGTTGTGTACAGTTTGAAACTGCGCAGGCAAATTATTATTTATTTATTTACTTGCTTCTTCTCGTTACTAATTTTTGTTCAATGTCGTCTGTGATTTAAAATGCTACTTTAAGGTCTGAGATAAGGCACTACCGCCGTCGGTGGGTATGCAAATAGTATAGATGGCTTGTTTGGTGTAGAAACAGTATGATAGTGAGCAGGTTGATACCAGTGACATCAGAAGAATTCGCCATTGTCTACGGGGATAGATTATAAATAATGCGTACAATAATGTACTGTTCTTTAATAAAAAGCTTACTTCATACACCTAATAATAAACGGAGTGTAATGATATAATTTGAAAATAAAACTCAGTCGTAGTTCGCTTGGAAAAGTAGTAATTTTTTTATGTAAATAATTGTCAAACGAAATATGGAACGGAAAGTGGTCACCGACGCTCAAATACGTCCGCAACACCCAAGGTATTATCGACACATTGTCGACCGACGTAAAAAGAGGGCCCGCTTAATACTAGCCCGCCGACATTGCCCATAGTACACATAAAAGTAGTTCACGACTGATACTATAAATATAACAGTTGGTAAGGCGGCTAATGGCTTCGGAGTAGTTATATTATTAGTTTTAACCGAAATTTCAATATTCACATCATTAAATGAGTTTGCCTGTCGCAACTATGGTATACCATAGCAATCCCCTAGAAAAAAAATGATAGAAAATTGAAATTTGTCTCCAAGTAATATTAATATTAATATATGCTTTGCACTCTACTATTGTTATTTTATATTTTCTTCTTAATTACACCAATACCAAATTTTTCACTTCACTTGGTGATGGTTGACTTACAGAACATGTCGCATGGCACTGAATGAATAAATGGAGTACTATGTATTCGAAGCTGGTTTTCCAAACCCTTTCTGAGTGTCAAACTACGTCATTACTTCAACAAATCTCTACCTGGAGTGGTCCCGGAAGAAGAAGCGGCCAGAAACTCACGAGGAGCTTTATCTTACTCAGTCACAGAGCGCACTTATGGCTAAATATTAAACTCATATCCATCTTAACTTTAAAGTTTAGTTTGTAATAACTACCCACACTATATGGTTAATACCGTTCGGTACTTACTTTAACTTGGACCATTCATCGGTTACCGATCCGTTCCATAGCATTAGAATAAAATAAATTATAATTGAGCGTACTTGAAAAGTTACAGGTTGTTAAGTCTGAGGTCTAGTTGAAATACATTTTAACTGTAACTCACGATTTTCCTCCAGCCAGGCCGACAGACTCACCGCCGGTCTCGCTTTGACAATGATATATGTAATTGAGTAGAAATATAGGTGAAAACACAATAATCGTGAGTACCCGTTACAGTTAAAAAGAATAATGCCCGCCAACTTGTTAACCTTTTCACACTATAAGTAGGTAGGGCCGTATCGTCTGACGCCGGTAGAATGTGGTAAAGAAGAAGAAGAATATTTATGAATCAGTCATACTACCTGTACAAAGTAAGAACTTAAAATAAGGCTTATACCAAACACATTCACTTTATTCGATGTCGTAAGCACGACAACCGTAAGGAAAGATCTATCCCAGCGAGCTAACTGTAGACAAATACAAGTGCTGTTTCGTGTCGAAGTGAGTGAGTGACGAATACATCGACTGGACGTATTTCCAGTCGCTACAATTGGCGCTGAGCACTGGGTAGCGCTGCAGCGTAGGTTCAAGGCGAGGGGTCGTCACCCTGCCAAGGCGACGTCTATCTCTGACGGAAACGTTTCAGAATCATGGGTCAAATACGACGCAGTTTATATCTCATCGGACTTATCTGAAACTGCTGTTCGTTCTGTGCATTTGTATATGTAAACAAAACTAATAACCAGTCAAACCCAATACGAACGTGCTCGCTTCAATAGACAAGAGTATGTGGGCAACCATATTCTCAAATATTTCTTTATACTTCTACGTACGTGTTATGAGTTTTAGGTTTCTTTGTTTAGTTTTACGTGTACATTTTGAAACCGTGAGTAAAGCCATATACTTTGAATTGAATTTTAATCTTACATGCAATAGATTTTGTTTGATAACAGACTGCTCGACTCGATTTAATGATATTACTTTAACCTTTTACACTCTAATGATCTTTTAATTCAATGTCGTCCTAATTAAGTTTATAAAGTCTTCTTTAATAAGTGCTGTATGTATCTACTGAAGCTTAGTTGAAATCCTCTCTACACTATGATTTGGAATAGCATCATTTAGATACTCTGTCGCAAGCCCATTTTTAAGGGGTTCTTTGACTACTAACGTGAAGGGATAAACTCCATAGTAACACAATAGAGATCAAAAAATATCCTTGAAATTTTAACAGAAGAAATAACATTAAATTATAATAGCCAACTTAAATTTACGGACTCCAACAATTCGTTTTGCCATACGAAAACTGCGTCAGGTTCAGTGCGTGAAAATATTGTTAGAATTGTATGTATGTCGTAGTATAGTACCTATGAAGGCAAAAGATGGGCGAAGTTAACAGGCTTGTCTGTTGTTAGTGTCTGTCTATCAAATGTCAAGTGCCAAGAGTTTCTGCCTGCCATCGCAGTGTTGCTGAGACCATGACCGATGTTATTAGGTTGATATAATTATGGGTGAAACAATACAAAAATAAGTAGTGCTCTTTACAGGTAATATGCTATGTAAATTCTTCCCGAAGCGAAGCGAGATTCTAGTACGTTCTAATTTGTAATTAACACTTTGTTCACATAGCTAAAATGAAGATTTTGGGTTTTTTACTATCACATTTACTTCACGGCGTGAGTTTTTGTGATGTATCGTGTTATATCAGTTTACGCCGGAGCAGCATGGCGGAGGCAAATCCGTGTAATGCAGTAGGTCCTGTGGGTCACGAGAGAGTAGAAGCCCCAGTTATGAGTAGGAAGCCACGCCTAATTGTCAGGTGATGATCGGGTTTTCAGTATAAATTGTGAAGTATTTTTACTTTAATTATATATTTATAAAGTTGAAATAAAATAAATAAATAATATTATATTAAATCACTATTGCTCGTTTCAATTCAATTAATATCATTGATCAATTGGAAATGATTAGCAATGGTGCCCTGGTGCTTTAAACGTAATTATCCCGCACGAGACTACTTACGATGTGGGGGTCTTCAACCGGGGAGTGAATAGGCTATTGTAAGTGAATGCGTTCAACATATTAGACTTCATCACCACTTACCATCAGGTGGGATTGTTGTCAAACATTAACTTATCTTGTGTAAAATAAAAACAAAACAAAACGAGAGGCTCGGGTTCAAACATCGCGAGGAAACCTGTACACCGGAGAATTCACCACAATGTTTTCAAAAGTATGTGAAATTGAACAACTCGCACTTTGCGAGCGTGGCAGACTATATTCCTTCTCATTATCAGATAAGATCTGAGCCCAACAGTGGGATAGTATTGGCTGCACTGATGATGATGTGCAAATATTTATTGTGTTTTACGTATTAGATACGGTACGGTACGGTCAATAAACTTTTATAAGTTCAATAAGCTTTAGTAATCAGTTTCAAGGAAATTACTAATGGCTTTCAACTTTTAAATATTTTTTGTTATAAAAACTATATATATTTTTAATACTTGGGTTTAATTTCGTAGACGAAATCTTCATATTTCTGAAAAATAGCCAAAACTGCGCATTTTATACTACGCGACACGTCAACGACGTCTAAGTCGTGTCGGCTCGCAGTCGCATGGTGACAACTGTAGTACGAAACGCGTCGCTCAGTCAATGTCAAATGTTGGTATCGCATAAATTGCTATCCTACCTACTAATGTTAGAAGAGCAACGACCGGTCGGCCTTGAGCTGCAAGGGCTTACGCTCTGGGGCATAACATACTTGTTAGTGCTAGATTTTGTGCATTTATTCGTCAATTTTCCACACTTGTATTAAAACTGTGACAGGGTCTATTCTGTACAAGGAATATTTTTCGGAAATTTTAATGTAGGTAGGTAGACTTTGGTACCGATATAGAGGTGAAACATATTTTTTGAAATTTTTGTTTGCTTCGCTTCAGCAAACCAATTCCATACGTTTATAAATAGCACGTGTACCGTTTTATGGATGTTTTTCTTTAATTCTGTAAATAAGAATTATATTACCGTACTATACTAGCTGCAGCCAAAAAGTCAATATTTTATTTTCCTCCCTCTTAACAGAATCTCTATATAAAATTTTATTACTGCGAACAAATCTATTTCCCGAGATGAACGGTTATAATATAACCGTTATAATTGTTTTGTTTTGTTGTTATAAGTACGACAAATGTCATCGTTTTAATGTGATACGTGGTCAGACATACACACAGACATAAATCCCTAAAAATTCAAAAATCAATATTTAATATACAGATTTGGCCCTGTTATAATGTTATTATTCATAAATATATAAAGATAAGATGAAATAAAGAGTGTGCAATTAACAGAACCGGCAGGATTTTAAAGTTTTAAAAAACATGACGTTTCCTTAAAAAAATCACACATTTGAAAATGCTACAACACTGAGTTGGTAGCAGACCTAGATAAAAATATACACTGGCTTAATTAACATTCAAATCCTTATTTGTATTCAATAATGAGACAATTTAATAGATATAAGAAATTTGATCTTACTACCTGTGATGAAAAAGATTTTTCAATCAAGATTTATAAAAAATAAAATGAAAATGAAATATCTACAAATGTACAATCGTATTTTTCATCCATACCATTTTTTCTCCCCTCACTACCTCCACTGTACTATGTACCCTTCTGTGGGTTCACGTGACAATGTAATATCTTGATCTTGATCAAGCAATTAAAAGCAAATCATTTTTTATTATGTATGTAAACGTTAACAAAATACATGGATTACGTTAACGCTATCCGCTCAGCAATGTAGATAGCCGTAGGACATGTTACTTGGCTCACAGCGCACGGTTCTTCTATTGTTTCCGAGACGGCAGATGCATGTTTCTGACTTTTTGTCATTTTGTCACCTGAAGGTCATCCGCCGACCTGAATCACAATCGCTGCGTGAGACCCCCGATAAGATTCTTAGACGGTAAGATATCTTTACGCGATTTCTCGGATGCTTTGAGAATAACTTAATACTGATTTGTGCCGATTAGTAAGGGGAATCGCTCTTTGTTTACTCAATAATATTTTGTATGGATATTTATTGTATACATATTATTATATTTCAGTCACGGCGTGTGCATGTAATACTTAACAATTAACTAACAGTCCAATAAAATAATGGTTTAGATAGTAATTTTAAAACGTAAAAAACATATTCAAATGTTTTATTTGAAATATTTTAGAATTCTTAAAAACTCTTAAAAACTTCTATATTCTAGAATGTGAACTTTTATACGTGACTCCATATATTCTTCAGTTCTAGCAGTAGTATTTTTGTGTTCTATTACGTTACAAAGGACCGTAATAATATTTTTCTCATATATCCTTCATGCACAGAAAGCGATCCACACCACACACACACACCACAGGAGCACACATTACCACTAGGAGGATCGCTAGTATTTTTTATATGATCTTCCTTATTTTACTAGGCACTTGTATAAAATTGTATCGTTTGATGAAACCTCCTTAGTTGTTAAAGTAGCTAGAAGAAAACAACGTTTAAACGATGTAAAAATAAGATTTCGGAAGTTCTCACTGGTTCACGTGTTACATTAACGCCTTATGTTAACGCTTAAAAAAACTACATGTATAAAATAAAATTCACGCTACCAAATGGGAGACAAGTGCCAACTCATACTGTTATGTACGAGGAAGTGCTTGGACTAGTAAATTCAAAAGCATTCCTTAGCCTTATTATACAATTAATAACAATATGAAAATAAAAATTATAACTAGCCACATAATTCGGTTAGTCCAGTAAGGTGGCAAACGGCTATGGGTCTCGTGGTTCGTCCAATTGTGAAGTGGTGAGGGTTCTCGCCTTTGTGTTGTGCAACTAAATGTTACATAGTCTAAATGTTTGTTGCGTTGCCACATAAGTACATGCAACCGTAATTATGTACATTCGCGAGCAAGTACTAGAGAGCAAGGGTCGCACTGACGTACCAGCCAGGTGTGGCTCACCCGTGTCGATGGCTGAGTCAATTCACTATAGTGATCCAGAACTTTGAAACTTTCATAAAAAGATAAATGATTTATACACTTTACGAACTGTTAAGTATTGTGTTAATAAATTTAAAATGAAATAATTAATTAAATACATAAATAACCAGGCCCCTTTGTTGCATCATCCAAACTCTAGCATGTTTCCTCGCTGCATGGCAATGATTATACGCTGAGCGGAAAAGTTCCAGCTCTCGAGTCGCATGTCTATTCTTTAACTGGTCAGCTATTTCTTCGAAACGGTAATCAGTTTCAGGGCCACACGGAACAAGAGTATCTATTCCTAAGACTGAAAAATATCAACAATCGAGACTGCCGTACTGTCCATGTTTATTACCCATACTCCGAGCCGCAATCTACATAACATAGGGTCTCTTGCCATCTTCTGATAAATTTAAATTTATTTTTTCTAACCTATCGTAATTTCTAAAACTGAGAACAACTTAATTTATTGTAATTAATTAATTGTAGTAGATAAATACAACACTTTAAACTTTAAAAATAACAAGAAAATTTTACGTCTAAATCACTCCGTCATCAAAACTAGGAGAACCTAGCGGCCAAAGAGATGACTTGTTTTATGTAAGTTTTTAAATTTATTGCATGTTGCAAGCAAAGTGCGGCAACTCGTCTTTTTATTTCCTAAACATCCTAAATAACCAAACGAATCAACCTATTAACGAGCATGTATTCTTAGTCGCGTCGCATTCGTAAATAAACTATTTGGCAAGGATATTCAAATAATAATTCTGACGACCCCGTAGCCTAGTTAGTAGTGACGCTGCTGCCTGTCAAACGAGGGACCCTGGTTCGATTCACGGCCAGGTGGCATTCACGTGACAGATAAATAACAATAGATAAAAGTTTATTCTCGGGCCGTGGGTGTTTTTGATGTCATATTTGCGTGTCCATACCACCCGCAAAATAGGGGATCCTACTGCGGGAGTGTATGTTTCTAGTAACAGTGTACTATTTTTATGACTACTCCCAAATGAGACGACGTTATAACATAAAGATTCTCCAGTCGTCTATAGCATTCTCCGTCTACGTGACGTGTCTGCTGACAGCGAGGTATCGACTCTGCATCATTACGCTAGCATTGTGCTCTCCGTGCTCAAGGATGCGCGCGGTCACGGCCGGCCGGTCGTTACACTTCTAACATTAGGTAAAATAGCTCTGCAGCTCGTCTGCGAACGTGTTCAACAAATACGATTTCTATCTTTATTGTGCGCTTCTCCTTTGTATTTATCGTCTCTAAATACATTTTTGTCATATGAATTTCAATACTTGGCCCACGCCTGGCCCAGTCATGTTTACCTCCCCTCTCACGTTGACAGTAATTAGCCACAATCCACTCTCATAGTCATGGTCGTAGAGTGCCCTTATTTATGCTAGTTTTGTTACATTTTTTTACAGTAACGAGAGATAATAATTATACTTTATATAAAAAAATAATAATCTTGTCATTTACAAAACTATTTTTTAAGTATATTGCTGGAAATGAAGAGCGAACCTACTTAAGGTTGCTATTCTATAAACATTTTCACATTTTCATATTCACACACATAGAGATTCTTATTATCTCGCGGACAGCTATATTTAGTTTTCTTGAAGTCACATTCATTATTTACTTTACATTTCTCTGCATATCTAACTTATTCATGTTAATTATTCCCTGTCTGTTATATATGTTTTAAGAGATCACATGTATTAAATTTAATTTTATACCGTAATTATATATATTATCTAGATTTTGTGATCCACGCGATCAAAAACTTTAAAGAGCTCCATATAGTGGAACAATATATATACTGGATATATACGCTGTTATTCGTACTTAATATAACTCTTTGTATAAATTTTAGACCGCTACATTTATGGATTTATTTTCTCTGAACCCAAACTGCTGTGGTGTTAGTATTTATTTTGTTTCTAAAGATGAATATAAACTATTGTAACGTATTGTAACATTTCGATAACAGCCGTCTTTAATTTGTTCGGGAAGGCACCACGTTGGTGACATACATAGATTAGCTAAGTGAAATGTGTTTGGTGAAATTATTTCAAATGAATCTATGATTATTTTTGTTACACCGCTAACATAACCATAACTCTCGGCGTTTAAAGCAATTTTATTATTTTCTCTGTGTCATAAGCTACAGTTGGAATATTAAAAATAAATCAATATCATTAAATGTCAGTTTTCATTATTTTATTATTATCACTATTTACTGCTGCAATAAAGTGGTTATAAAATATGTCAACAAATGTTTTTAGTTCGTCGACCATCTTCCCGTTGGCTTTCAATGAAGGTACATTTATTTATCGAAACATTTTTTGGGTTATTAATAATATACCACGTAGTTTTCAGATTAATTCGCTGATGGGATTATGTTATAATTATTTTGTGATTTTTATCTCAATACCATCATTTTCCTGTCGCAGTTGGTGTAAATATCAAAATGAAGTCTATTTTCATCATATACGGGTGAACATTATTTCATCATTATTGGTCCAGCTTATCCGTTGGAGGTAATTTACAAAATTTTGTCTATTTCCTATTGAGTAATCAAGTTTGTAATTAAACTATGATATTATGTAACATGATATTTACAGACAAATTACTTTGGGGCTCCATAAACACAAAAAGGCTATGCAAACTTTGTGTTCCATAAGTTCGACGGCAGATAACTCAACAACACCAAATAGATACACACCTTATTGATATAATGTAGTTTGTTAAACTCATGAGTAAATAAAATGAAGAAATAATTTATTGCTTTTCTTTGGTTACATAACTTTGGTTTGCGGCGCCCGCACTGTGACCCCCTGCGTTATGTAAAACCAGCCTCCACTTATCAATAAAACAACAAGAAACTGATGACATCAACAAAACAACGTTCTCCGTTAGGAGAGCCGTGAGGTGCTTCTATTAAAATATCGGTTTTTTGAAATTCAATGTCACCACAGACGTCAGAGGCATACATAACAATATGAACGTCTTACACATTTGAAATATCACAGTTCAGAACTCGGATGTCCTTGACCGTCACTTTGCAGTTGGACAATTGTTTTACAATTCAAACAGTCTACATTTACAATATTTCATCAATGATATTACACGACTGTTCGGTCTGAAATATATATTTTATTGACAAATGGTATCGCGGGTGAACATTATTCCTCTTGATTCAACTGTCAACCTACGACTTAACAGTAGATCGTCGATTACAACTAACCATGCGACGATAAGCCTCAATTATGGTCGGTGGTTACATGGGTTTGTACAAACATTTCTTGAACGCCTCCATTATTCCTAAAAACCATCAAATCATCGGTTCCGTTCACTATCGCCGATCATATACGTTACAACCTATAATTTGTAATAATTTAAAAAAAGGTAGTTTTATTTTTCTTAAATGGCAACACTACTCGACCCCGTTACTCTTTTATGACAACTTCCGGTAAAAGGATTGAGAGTGGTGGGGTTGAAATAGAGTTTTGATTATTGAGTCAGG
>DWPT01005468.1:0-12206 GCA_018251895.1 Agathymus mariae mariae
AAGGCTAACATATTCAACAAAAGTTTACTAAGTTATGTTGATTGGTTCAATGTGATCTTACTTAAATTTCATATATTTATTTAGTCCCAGATAACGAATATGTAAGTAAAGAAAAACTTAGTAAGCTTTAAGTTAGTACTTTGTATGTAGGTATTAAATCTATGAAACTGAGTGTTTGCGATTAAAGTGTCGTTAAAATGGTATTCTAACTTTCTGTAAAAGCAAATTTCGCCATGACTGTATGATGCGGTAGACCAATAAATGTGTCTCACTTAAGTAATATTTTTATATACAGACAAGATTTCCATATTTTAAGAAGGAACAAAGACAAAACATACTAGTAAAGAAAATAGCGATAAAAATTTGCTCATCCGGCTTCCAGACTGTAATTTATCTTCTAAGATATTATTTTTACAAACGATGTGATGAAATATAATTTTGTTTGGCGTTATATCTCCTTATCGATCTTTCCGGATTTTGCAGAGAACCTTGTTACGGTGAAATCTGTTCAGGAATACTCAATAGGAGCATTTGTATTTGGGATTCGTTTTTTACGATATTGTTCGATGGTTATCAACGTAATTTTACAATGAACATTCACTAAGGAACGTGGAATGCGTTTTCTCTAAGTAAACAAAGTACGTCAATGTTTCAGAATGTCAGTACCAAAAAATTACAGCCATTTTGCAACTTGAAAAAAGTGTATTCAACATAAATATTAGTTTATTCATGAAAATGTGAGTTCACATTCCCCAATCCTTAAATTGTAAAAAACCTAATATGCTGCTATTTTAGCTTGTCCATTTCTATCTTATAACTAGGATATATGTAATTATGACTACGGTATGACGTAATAAATAAAAACCTGAGATTTTACCAACATTAAACAAACACAATTTACTATAAAATATACACAATATCATCGAGAATTTAACCTTGGCTCGAAATTGAGCCGTGTTGCCGAATGAGAAATATTTTTGTTTTCCTTAAACGAGAAATTTAAATAATCAGTAGTTGGAGCAAAAAATGAGTAAGTATATTTACAGAATACCTAAATAATATTGAATTTAAATTTAAGTATAATATTTATTTAATGTATAATTTTGCACTCACATTAAATAAGTACGTCCGACAGAGATACATATTATTTTGTGTAGATAAAACCACAAACCTTTGGAAGGGTTTATGTAGATATAATTTCTTGAGTAGATTTTGTGGGATTCTTGAGTAAAGAAATGATTTCTTTTCGATGATGAACTTAGAATTCGTATAACCCTTGGAATTGTGCATGTAAACAAAAACTTACATTTATTACGAAGGAGTAAAACAGAGTCGACTACTTTTTAGGTCTTTATAAAACGGGTTATTATTTCGCGAAGACGAAGAAATTCAACTGCGACTTCTTGTTGGCATTTGAAAAATTAACTGTCAGTCTTTTATACAACCTTACTAAGTAAAAGCAGGCTTAACTAAAACAAATATTAATTTATCTTTCTTACTAAAGAGAAAAAGAATAATCTCGTCTATCTATACTGTATATGCAATATAAAAGTAACCGATGTTATGTTATTTGTGATTGCTATGGGGAATGAAAGACGTATTTGATTAAAGCAATTTTCCGCGAAACAAATTGGAATTTTAAACAGAAACCACAAGTTTCTTTAAAAGTTATGTAGACACTATTTAATTTTCTAGAACCATAATATTATTACTTTATTGGTCTATACTTTTCTAAGTTTAAATACAAATACTACCTGACACCAACACCGAATTTTAATTTTGTCGTTTATAAACATCACGTTAACTTCCTGTTCCTGTTTATCGTAAACTGCTCTAATATACGAGTATATGTTTAATGTCAACGATAAATACAAGCGAAATCTGTAACTGTTCGTTGCTGAGCCTGTCTAGAGCTAGGGTTCGTTGTAGTATGAGTTTCTTAGTGTTGAGTCACAGCGACTGTGCCGTCGTCATTCGGGTCACGTGTCGAATTCCATTTAGCAACTGTATTCATGGGTGTTTCCGACAATTTCGAATTTAAATAATCATTTAATTGACCCATTTTTGAAAAATAATCATGTTGCTGCAACGGATCCCGTGATTTTTATTTAAAACGTTGAAGCTTAACCGCGAACATTTGCGCGCTGTGGTCTATTAGATTTTAAACTTAGTTTAACCTCACAATTAAGTTTTCAACAGTGTTAGGTTAGGTGGTTTGTTGATTTTAAAAGATATTTTTTTTTAATAATAAATTGGTTTTGAAAAATAATTGAATAATAATAAATATAAATATTTTTGACAAATCAGAGAAAAATAAAGATTAGCTGCGTAAACGTTAAAACGCTCAGAAATGGAAGGCAATTTTTTACATTTATTCTCAATGGGTGTTAACGTATTTCGTTTAACGCGATAAAATGTATCTTATGTGACACTTCTGTAGGAGTAGGTACACGAGTGTCCTAATTGGTTAGAAAGACTTAATATACATTTCAACAAGTCGCGAGTATCTGTAGATATGTGGTGCAAGTTGCAATTTACTGTCTTGTATGTAAAAAGTAATAAACCTAACATTCCCCTTTCCCACCCACTCAAGGTTTGGTACATCGCAAAGTATAAAGAACCCCCTAAACCGTGACTTTGTTTTACAATTTTACAGATATACTATAATAATACAAATATATAATTTGTGCTTGTTAATATATCTGGTAGATATAGAAGAAACATAAATAAAAGGTAATCAAGGCCGACGACAGAATGTGGAGACGGAAAATACAAGATGATTTAGTTCTTCCCAGCTAAACAGTAGCTAGAAAGTGATCTGTCAAAATTTGTCTGCGTGATAAATTAAATGGTTAGCCAATTATTTACCCTGCGACGGGCAAGTGGAACTCCCCTCTGGACATTTTAGTACGCTTTAATTTATGAACATTTCCGTTGCGTCTCTATTATTTTGATACTTAATACCTATTTAAGAGTAAAGCGAAGTGAACATAACTGCTGATTTGTACTCCAGAGAAAATAATCTAAATAAAAAAAATATTGAAACTTTTTTAGGCTATGAGAGTTAAAGTTTAATTTCTGATTCATAACGCGCCTTTGACCAATAATGTAATGTATAAATGATAAATATGTGAAGTTACACCTTAATCTGATAACAAGTTTTTTCTTGTTGAACAGACGGAAAAGTTACATATACAATATGATAGTAGTGAAACAATGACACGTACAATATCATGGAACTTGTAAGAACGATATTTCTTGTGTAACATTATACTGATATTGGCAGTTATTTTTCTTCCCTAGTTCGTAACATGGGATCTTGTAGTTGATATAATACATGCATATGTATAAAGTAACTAATGCAGATTAAATTGCAAGTAGTATTTATTTCGTAACTATTTGACCCCTATGTATTTGACTCGTTCCTGAACAGTTAGCCTGATCGGACCATGGCTCATGAGCCATACGGATAATCGTAACACTGAATCACTAGTGCAAAGGGCGAGCTCCCTGCCCGTGCCGCGCGTGCGGTACTTCATCGTAAAATTATGACTTTGCGACGTGCCCGATGTTCCGAGTGAGATAAAAATACAGTTTTATGTTTATTCCTGTCACAAAAGGCACAATTACTGAAAATATTGTGATACACGTGTACCGATTTTTAAAAGTTAGCCAACGATATATCTTATACAATATATTGTTAATAATATCTTTGTATGGTAATTTTTATAGCTGTTATTGTTTTATTATATTATATTGCTTTTTATGTCAATATCTGACAGACTGGGAGATGGGCCACCTGCTCGTAAGTGGTCATTGCCGCCTTCGCACTTTGTTATCACCAAATACATTACCAATGCTATGCCTTCAATATATTCAATATATGCCTTCAATATATTAGACGAACTTTCTTTGATTATTTTATATCGACCTGAGTAGAGATGCTTTGGCACTAAATATTCCCATCTAAATTAATGTTACGATCATAACTTCGTTGGTAATGTATCTTGTCTATAATTTATTTTTAGTTTCGCTTCAAATTTGTATATTGTATATAATTTTAATTTATATTCACTTGATTACTGTTACACTGAACGATTGCCTTTTTTAATTTAGTTTTTCCCGTTTTTTCATTTCGGTGGATTCATTTCAGAGAATTTGGTGAACTAAAATACCCCACCGAAATGAAGCGAACACGACTAATTTTATTTATCTGTTCAAGAATTTTTCGAAAAAAATATTGATTAGGGTTAGAATGTTTTTCTTCGGCTTTAATTTTGAAATTCGATTTTAGAATGCCAAATCGGAGAAAGGAAGAAGAGAGACAATAATCTCTGAAGCACAATTTCCACCTTCGTACCGGTGTTTGTGTGTACTTCCGAAATGACATCGGTTTCCAACATGTCTATTATCTTGAAGACTACATTTCTACTCTTAGGATTTTGGTCGATACGAAAACCAATATTATTTTGTTTACGGATCAAACAGCGTTGGTCGCCTCTTTGAATATCATTGCGGCCGCTTATGAGGCTTTGCATTGATACCCTACTGCACTGCTGATGTTCCTATACCAGAAGACCAAGCACGTCGGAAGAGAAGCATGGTATTTTTTGTTGTAAGAAACTAGGACGGTTAGTTAGTTCTGCTTTACTCCACTTATTCCGTAAAATGTTACTGCCTGGATGGGCCAAACTTTATCAAATAATTCTTCATACAATTCTTTAATAAAGTTACCATAAGTGTATATATTTGTATGCTTGAGGTGAAATAAAACTAATATGCAACATTATTAATAGTATATGCTTGAATAATAATACATAATATAATAATTAAGTCTATTATTTAAATTATCTAAGTACTGCAGTAGTAAATATATGTTTTATTTGTTTATCTTCTCTTTTTCTCAGTTCACTCCACTTTTCTTTCGTCGATCTTCTGTAGGTTTGGGACGTCTTCATAGAAAGATCTTTCAACATTGATGATATTTTACGATATTGGCTGTAAGCCAAATGCTGCGATTATGGATATGCGTAGCGAGAGGTCATTGAATTTCGCATGAAGATTTGTTCCCTTCATTGTGTTTTATCCACTTTTTTTTAAACTGCACACAATAGAACTCGTGGCGCGATTCATGCAGCGAACATATTGTTACACTTTTATTTTTAATAGTCTTAAAAATTTTCACTATGCCTACAATGTTTCATTAGCACTCTCCTTATTTAGTGCATGCTGAGTATGACCGTATCAAAGACTTCGTCAACTAAAGATATTTATAGTAAAGGTGCGTGAAATGCATGAATGCAATTAACAGTCTATAATCGTATGGAATATTAAATTAATAATAAAACTTTACTGTAAAAATATCTTGTTACATACACTTATTTAGAAATGAGTAGGTGTATATACGTTTATATCATTGAATTTTAAAATTAAAATGAATAGCAGATTCCAAATCCATTGTTAAAATATTCATGTTCTCTGTTTAGATTAATGCAAACATATTAATTGAAAATCAAATTATGCGGGTTAAGATATTCGCTAAAATCGCTATAATCTGTGTCATAGAATTATTTACGTGTTTTCAATTTGCGTCAACTGGGTTAAATTCTTACTAGGACTGCAGTGATATATAATTGTAAGTCGACTGGGAATGATTTAGCGGGGCATATTCATCTCTGTTCCACTGTTTAGTTTGTTCCAGTTTGTTCTGTGAATAAGTTAGGCGGGGGAAGGTGGGGGCATATACCTTTAGCGACGGAACAGTAGCAGTAAACAAGAGGATTTAATGGTTATGGAGCAGTGAGACCCTAAGTGAAAATGAAAGTGATACCCGGGAGGCCGTTTACTCCTCGGCATTATGACGAAAAATCTTTTACGTGCTAAAGCTGTATCTAACACCTACAGTTACTTTCTTGACTTCTTGTTTTCTCGTTAACGATGAATGAGACTAATGAGTAACTCGTACTCTTGTGTTAATATTAATTTCAGTTTACTATATACCTTCGGTATATATACGAAAGCTTTGAAAATATGTACATAACCGAGGTTTTTGTATTTCTGATGTTTAATATTTTATGCTACAGTTTCTAATACAATGCCAGCGTTGACGATAGTAGCATGAAAAGCCGACAGTTCTACTGTATCAACACAAGTTGCTCCCACGCGAGGGACCGTTTTTTACTCCAAGGCACAATGTACATAAATTTAGGTCTCATGCCATCGTTTCGAAATATGCTATTTAGCTCTAAAATTGCTATAATATTTATTGTGACAAGATACCGATGTCACTCAAAACAGCATGGCGAGAAGCGACCGCCGCGCCGCTGCGTTTTATTGACACGCAATACCGCGGTGTCCCAAGTCGTTAATATTTGTACCACGAGTGCACATATTAGGCGTGCAAATCTTAACACCAGAACGAAGGCAAGCAGATATTCGTAGGGTATCAGCGCTTAAAAGAGTACCAATAGGAGTTGACAGAAATGCATGTAGCCAATGGCCGGACTCCCAATTTAAAACAGCGTTTAAATCGATTCTGGCAATTTCAGATTTATTATTAAATAATTTACTAAAAGTTAGCTTACAAAGCAAGTACAGTTTATATTCACGCGGATGATTTGAATCTGCACAAACTAATTTCCAGGCATTGCCAGCATCCTCCAACCATAGCCTTCAGCATCACAGTGGAATATTTTACCTGCAAGTATTGAAGTGCTATATAGTAGTGCGACACAATAAATTTTTCGTATACTTGCGTTATGAGGCTTGAGAGATCATGAATCTTCTGAAAAATTTATACTTTTTTTTTATATTATATATAATCAAGTCGTCACTGTTTTGTTTTTATGCGAAATGAGTACAACAATAAATTTTGAATACCTATAGGGCGTATGAAAAATTGTCACTGTCGATCGCAGACACGTTACTGGTCGAATAGAAGCTAACGACGACACGTAGGTTTCCCGTATTTTCTGGCCCGGCACCGTCGCATCATCACTGGCCAATAAAATCCATTATGTTACCGAGTGAAGGTATTGGCAACAGCGATCGCTTATGGCGCCGATTCTTTTAAAGCGAAGCGTGGTCTGTCATATTATATTGTATGAATACAACCTCAATCGATCGAGTCGTTACAAAGTTAAGTCTCTATTGTTGTTACACTATATGTGTTATTGAAAAACTAAAGTTTTAATCGCCGTTTCTTCTCCTCAATCATATCGAACCTTTTGAAACGCTAGTAAAAGTAAAATAAAGTGTGAAGAAATCATTGGCGTATATATCAATACCTATATCAAGTTCAGAATTTTGAGTTTGAGTTAGTGTGAGTTTTGAATTTACGGATATGTATGTATGTAAGACATAAATGTATGTATGACATATTACTTATGGAAGGCACTCTTGGCACCTGTGGTTTTCTGATTTTTTTTTTCTATTCATATTATAGTATTACTAACTGAGACTGTCAAAGTGATACCGATGTCACTCAAAACAGCATGGCGAGAAGCGACCGTCGCGCCGCTGCGTTTTATTGACACGCAATACCGCGGTGTCCCAAGTCGTTAATATTTGTACCACGAATTCATATTCGAATTCGGGTACTTCTGCTCTATTTCGTTTTGACTCACGCACATTTCCATTTATTTATTTTTTACCAATTGTATACGATGCTGACTATTTGAAATAAACTAAATATTTAATAAAATATTGTACGTATGCTATGAATAATTTACTATATCATTTAAAAATTATTTAGCCGTAATAATACTTTTGGTTTTGCCACCATCGTCACCGTTCTCGGTAATTCCCTTGGGCTCTACTGTTTCTTCAAGCTGTTATTTGTAGCGTAAAATTAATGAAATTGATTCGTACCAAAGATGCCTAGATAATTAAATTTATAATAAAAAATTATTTGTTGTATCAGTGAAGATGATATTATGGCTAATTGGAATGTAAACATTTTCATTATAATTAAAATAGGTTGCTCTTAAAATACCACATAAATGAACCAACTATGGTTCCTGCCAGTGGAACTGGATGTGCCAATTGGATTATTTTCGAGAAAGGAAATTATTAACTTTAACTTTTATGTTCAAGACATATGTATGAGGAACACGAGTATGGATATAAATATTATGAATCATAAACATATATTTGCTGTTAGTAAAATTACATGGGTAATTCTGAAACCGAAAACCTTTACGGAGTGTATATAACATACTAGTTTGATTGTTCATACTAATGTATTTATCTATTTATTTTATTGTTTATACGATTCTTTATAAGTTTGAATAATTTGCAATAATTAACACATGATGAAGCTAAAAGAATTAATAAAAAAGTAAATTTCATTCTATACCAATTTTATTAATAATATTTTTACTTTGACCGGTAAGTAAAAATAATGGAAGTGTAAATTCGATTCTGGTATATAACTAAGAAAAATCAATAGCTGCAAAAAAATTGCCGTATATTAGATAATGGAAGTCAATAATAATATGGCATACATGGCAAAACAATAATACATGCCACAATAATAATTATAGGTTCTAAAGGACTTCAGGCAAACGGTGTAAACTTCATCCAGCCATCGGCAAACATTAAAATCCAGATAAGCCTCTAGAAGAGCTGACAGAGCAGAGCAGTGCACGACGTTTAGGCAACTTCGCAAGGCTAATAACAGGTCATGCCATGATTCGAGAGTCAGAGGGTCTATACCATCTGGTAAACCTATATGGTATTTGAATTATTGCTAATAGATGATAATATATGGTTATGGTGATTATGATTATTATGCTTCATGAGATTATATACAATATATTCAATTAACTTAAATCAATGATTTGTATCTAAATATGTTCTTCGAAAAAACATAATTTTACATAAAAAAGAACCCGGAATTCTGTCTTCCAGACATTGATAAAACAATTGTAACAGGTTTTTAAATCTTTACTTAATATTAAACTTATTAGATTCCTCTTATATCACTGAAAATTCATTTAAAATAATTATTAAAATCAAACTAAACCCAAAATGGTCTAGACATTTAAAAAATTACGTTATATCTAATTAATTCCTGAAATTGTATTAGTAAAAGTAACAAGGCGCTATTATTACTGAATTTACTTATTTATTACACAGTTTTCCTTGTTAAAAGGTTTTTTAATGATCATGTTGCGTGGACTAAACTTCGAAACAAGTTCCCTCGTCTTAGACTTTATTAGGCGCGTGGCACAAATTGTGTAATTAAATGTGGTACCTGACTATTATGACTTTGATATGGAGAATGTTGAAGCTTAAAGTGTATTAGTGAAAAGACGGCATTATTTTGTCTCATTTAACATTGAAATTTAGATGAAAGTCGTAATTTTGGAGATTGTTATTATATTATGGCTTCTTCCTAATAAAGCCGTTTTGCATCGAACTCCTACAATGTAGCTGGGAGATTGCATGACGTAACACCGTTTTATGTGGAGTTTAGATGACACTGCAACATAGTCTCAGGAATGTTCAGGAGTTATCTTTTACTCTTTTGGATAATAATTAATTTTGCAATTTTTGTCTGTCTGCCTGCCTGTCTCTCTGATTAAGTATAACATTTAAAATATTGTGCAGATTTAAATATTATTTGTTGTTTTTGTAACTTATATTATAGGTCATAATGTACTAATACTGACAATATCATAATTAATTATGAAGTATGATCAGAACTTCGTATGTTGTATTAACAAACATACTTTCTATTTTAGCAGATTGTAAATTGAATAATGAACACACAAAAAAATAAACTACTTACATAATTCATGATTATGTAACTTACATAAATATTGAGAGTGGGGAACCGGAACTATATATTTCTTAGGTTAATTAGTAGAAAGCGTTAACACTTTAATAGTATTTTAGCTTCATTCTTCATTATATTATTTCAAAATCATCAATTCCTCTATACCTTTGTTAATTTAATTTAATAGGTTTCCGTTGCCATGTACGTACACAACACCAGGGGAGTTTCCGACGCGTTGTCAACTAAGTAAGCTGAATGAGGCTGAATTACTAGTATATATATTAATATGATTGTTACCTTAGTGATTAGTAAATACTAAGATATATAATATCGTTCGCCTTCTAAAAATTTCAAATATATTTTCTTTTTACTTCAAACTTTGAAGTAAGTTAGCAAGAATTACTCTGCGATGGTAATGTCCCAAATAGTAGAGCAGTCCTATTAATATGGATTTCTTAAATGCTTTAATTCGGTGCCGTCTTGGCCAAGAGTCAGCGTTATTGCAGGATACTGGGATACTAAAGTTGCATTAAAAGAAACGTCGCTACAATTGCACAGTGGAGATTGCACAGCCATTTCTTTTTAAGCACGAGCATCAAGCGTCGTCCTCTGCTGTGACTTAAGTATAACTTTTAATGTTTTTATTGCGATAACATTTTAACTGTAATTAATATGTTGTTTTAAATAGAACAACTGTTTACCTGCCTCACAACAACTCATGATAGGTACATCATAGACAATAAATTTTTTGGTCTTTTTTCATTCGTTTTGTTGTTGTTATCAAGGCTATTTATAAATAAATAAAATAATGGACCTGTTAAGGAAATCGGACTCTGGAATTTATTAGATGATTTGTCTAATGTGAATAAAATCAAACACACGTTATATATGATTCGGCATTAGTTTATAAATGGTGGCGTTTAATCATACAAAATTTTTAATCTATTGTAATTTGTCAAACACTTTTCAAGAGAAAAAATTCAATCAACCAATCGATTTCATGGAAAAGTTTGAAAAACAAAAAACAGTTTAAAAGGCTCCTTACAAAATAAATTGACTTGCCAATTTCGGAGAATACGGGCTTCTTAAATACTTTAATCGCATGACAAGCCGTTTTTGCAGACAGCGATTTGATGCTAGATTAAAAGAACGCAAGGGCACAAGAGCAAAGCGACGAGATTGCATAGCTTTTCTTTAATTTCTTTTAAAGTAGGAGGATCATGCATAATGTGTCTAGCTGCTGTTTAAAAGCAGTTTTAACGTTTTTAGTTCTGTGCATAATTTTAAGGTAGAAAAGCTATGTAATAATTCTAAAGTTTTATGTGATGATACTTTGGTTGTAATTAACTATAATAATTAAATTTTCCGTACCATTTTTCAAATAAAATCACTGTGTTTGTTATAATTGACTAAAAAGAGTGTCACGTATGGAAATAAATAAACATATTAATTTATAATAACAAAAATACTGCAATGAAACACCAACGTGATATAATATATGCTATCAATATTTAAATAGCTAATGTAAATTACTGTTATGTTTTGTTTTTCCCATTTATAAAATAAAAATAATGCTAACACACAAACCCCCACACTAGAAATCCTTGTGTTGTGGGTGGCATGGACGTACTCAAATATAACATCACAAAGACGCATGATCCGAGAACAAACATTTATCTGTCACATAAACGCGTGCGTCGGCCGGAATCGGACCCGTGACCGCTCGCTCCGTAGGTAGGTTCACTATCAGCTGGGGTATGGGGTCGACAAAATGAATTAAAGAGCATTAACGATTATTCAAGTAATTCGTATATAGGCCAAATTAATAGGTGTGCCTTACATAATCAATTAGCACAACAGATCATCTGTTTTAATAACAGTCTACTCATTAGTGGTTTTTAAAGGTATGTTCGAGAAAATATCAAGTTATTTGTTTGATCGATTTTATAGGTGGGTACGATGTTGGTGTAATGTGTGAATTTGTAAATATTGTGAAGAGTAAAATTTTGCTGTTCACTGTGTGGCCTATCTCCTATTTAATGTTTGTATCTCCTAGAACACGACTTCTTGTCGAATATTATAATGCATTTTAAGAATATTCTATTTATCCGTTATTACACCCAAATAAATAAGGTATTGTTGGACTATTTAAGAATAGACTTGTATTCGCCAATATACGCTATTCACTATATAAAAGGTAACAAGTCAGAGGAAGTTTAAAGTGAAAATAGCACAAAAACTACTCGATAGTTGATATTTTTCCTTCGTAATAAACTCGGTCCTGTTAAGCAAATTGAGCCCGTAGTAACTACGAGTAACTTTACCGTGCAGTTTTATAGGTGAACTACATTAAATACAGCCTTGGCCAAAAGTATTAGGCACCCCCAATAAAGTTACTGCACATCTGTGATAGGTGAACAACGAG
>DWPT01005469.1:0-12205 GCA_018251895.1 Agathymus mariae mariae
TCTAGTGGATGACATTTGATGTTAATAATTTTTTCACCTAATAATTCAATAATTAATGTTACTTTTGAATAGGAGAATAATATTATAATAATATTATATAAGATATTTAGCAGCTTATAAATGAATATAAATATTCATTGCAATTATTTAATAAAATTAATTATAATTTTTTGATGAAAGCAAGTTTTTTTAATAACTTGTTTTTTGCAGTAGGTATTAGAGATTTTATGGATATAAAATTTCGGATTTGGATATGGATGACAGGTGACGGTTATGAATGTGAAATTATTTCGGATTATTCGATTATTTCGGTAACGGATTTTAGATGATTTACAACTTGGAGAAAACAACACGACACAGCAGTAACAGTAAACATTTGACTTTATTTCTAGTTATTTCGTAGTATTTTTCATAGAAAAAACAAATAGGCCTCAAAATTAAATTATAGAACTATCTAAAATCAGGCCTGCGAAAATCTGTCAATGTATTTGTGGCGTAAAGCCTTGTACCCAAAAGCCTGAGGTGTGGGCCAAAAACATATTTTATTCTCTATGACACCTTTCTGCGCGGAGAGGACGGACCTCTATGATCAGGGGAATAGGTTTGAGCTCAAGTGAGAGAGATTTAGACCAACAATATAAGGATAGATGTTTGTATTACCTGAGGCCAATATACGAAACTACGGAAGCTACCATTGTGTGTTAATTGTGTATACCAATCGCAACCCGAGGACGACGAGTAAAAGTGTCGAGTGGTACCTGGCCGCACTCGTCCCCTTATATTTTATTTAGACTGCCATTATCCGAAACTTTTTTATTGGATTTGGTGACGGTGTCGGATATATTTTTATTTCGGATATCTGATAGTTACAGTTACGGAGCTTCATGACACCCCTGTTAGGTATAATACATGAAGCATTTTATGTAGTTACATCCAGTTCATGGTACCTGTGAAATGTCTCCGAGCAGGGAGAAAAGGCTTCTTTGCGGCGGGCGGCAGTGCTTCTTGCCACCCTCAGCGCAGCAAAGGTTGGGAAAGCAGTCAATACTTGAGCTGCAGCGCTGTGGGAATGCGTCGAATTGCGGAGGTGGTGTGCACTGCAGATACTGCTCGAACATGCGGACCGCTGAAATATAGAACATGTCGTACATGATGACCTTTTAAATAGATAAATATACGTTTTAAGTCTTACTCTTACCTATATTATTACCAGAATATCGACATTTTTGAAAACTGAATCACCTCATTCTAAAGTAAAAATATCAGCAGGCGTGATACCTCGCCAGGTAAACCGTACAGAGGTTTTCTTCTATCAGACAAAATTTAACAAGTACTGTCTTTCATATCCACGCTAAGAAACCAGTTGATAAGTATCAGAAAATTCGTACCCGGGAAGCCAAACAGAAAAGCCCTAGCTTAGATAATGAAGTTTTCTTTCTCGATCTTTCACTTTTAAAAGCCGAGAGAATGCCGTGTTTGTAAGGCTATATTGGAAGCACCAGCAATACGTACGCGCTTCAATTCTGTTAGCGACGGGCACTAAGTCGAGCCTGGCCCGCGCGGTGCGGCAGAAGGAGCGCGTGCCGTCAGGGCAGCACACCCGAGGCCAGCAATCTGAATCTGTCTTGCACGACTGCACCTCGAATAACAGTTCACCCAAGGGAGCGGCGGGACATTCACGGGGAATCACGCCCAATATCGCTATACAATCAAACAATTGATAAACTTGACAGAATATCTTCAATTGGACTTGAAGGAATACAAAATTCCCATTACCCAGAATTAAGGCATAAATTTGATAAAATCTAAGCAAAAGCAATTTCCACAGACATAGGGAGGATGGCTTAACTATAAAAAAGGGGGTTTCAAATCAGATTTCTTGAATGTTTTGTGAAACGAAGTGTTCTTATTTGAAAATTTACGGAATAACAATAATTCATAACACTCATGTAAACGTAATTAATAAATTAGCTATAAAAAGTTTAATTTGTAAAATCGTAAGTAGAAGAACCTAGGTACGGTTTGATTGGCGCACAATCATCACGACACCTGCTAATTGCTGCTGCTATAACTGAGTTTCGGTTTGCCACTTATAAATGAGGCGGTTCATTTAATTTAATTTATGATACATATGATGATATATGATACGCTACTTAAGAATGGTAACAGTCAAACACGTTTTTACAATAAGTTTCCAAAGTTGATACAGTAGGACGAGAAGTACAATGAAAATATATTACTTCACTTCATTGAAGTTCACGTCGGGAATGGTAGCAGAGTCAGCGTTATGAAAGTATTCAGTGTTTATAGGAAGAAATTAATTCGTACGTTGATGAGACTGCTCTTTTGTCTTAGGCCTCGGCGCAGGCACTCCCCTCACACAACGTCCGTCGCAGCATACTTCCCCCGGCCCGCTGCTCAGGCGGCATTGGGAGTTATTTTCGCAGGGAATTGGGAACAGCACCACTGGAGCAGGCGCTTTCGGACACACCAGTTTTTGGTTCTTGCCTGCATTCGAATTACAGTTGCAGTGAAAGATAATTGTTGATTACAACATAATATTACTTAATCGTATTGCTTAATGACGTAAGTTTTAACTGGGTGCATATAGTAATTACATTTCTATAGGTATACAAAATTATCTTGTGTGCACCAAGCTGAACTCTCCATCGAAATCATGTTTTTTGTAATCATATGAATATGTGGAATGAGTAAATTTTAACAGATTAAAGTAATGTAATTTGTTCATTGATCAACGACGTGATCTTTAAAATAACTAAATTGATTATTCCATAGATTTAATTTAGATTTTTTCTTGCTTCTCAAGTAAAATTGTTGACTATTTTATAATCTTTCAACGAAAAGATATATATGTATATATATATCGTTGGAAAATTATATCTGTATAGATGTATATGTGAGTACATTTACCTATTTTCTCGGCATTGTTTAGCGTCGTTGTGCCTAATTGTATGGGTAGCAGCTGCAGGAACGGTCTCGGCGGCTCGGTGGTCGTCGTAGGCTTCGGCGTGGTTGTGGTCGTCGTAGTCGTGGTCGTGGTTGTACTGGTGGTACTGGGAGTAGTTGTTGTAGTGGTTGTGGTAGTGGTGCTGGTGGAAGTGCTGGTTGTGGAGGTGCTTGTGCTGGAACTACTACTCAACTCGTCTACGCTACTGCTCGCAACTGTGGTGGGTCTAAAACGATGCCCGTATTTGCAACACTTAAAGGCGATTCAAGTATAGTTTACTTTTTTTAAACTACTTTTCAATTAGTTAATGTTGATGTTGCAAAATGTATGAATTTCGAGTCAAATCTACGTGTACATTATGCAAAAATAGACAGACAAGCATTTTAAAACAATTTAAATGACTATTTAGAGTCCTTAGTTTAAGAAAGCGGTCTTTGGCAAAACAAACAAGAAATAACGTTTAGGTACGCTTAATGTTTGCAAGAGATACCAACAACCTTCAAGCGGGAAGGTGTCAATGTCATGAATTAATAGGTCACGTGTTATTTTATTTAATGAATGAAGTTTGATATACAGTAATCCCCCTATAACACGGTACTCTTATAACGTATTTTCATATTACGTGATTTCAATCCCCTGTATACCACAGGCATTCCTCCTTATAACGCGGGTATTTCCTACATTATATTTCTGTACTCTGAAACTTTAATGATTTGTACAATTTATAATTAGTTTCGCACGTATGTGCACGTGTGTCAATTGTGTTGTTATAAAATTAAGTTTAATTATTTTATTAAATTTGTGTATTAAAAGGTGTAGACACTCTGTTAAAAGAAGATGTTGGTGGAACGTTCAGATAGGTCCTACAGCGAATAAACGTAATAAAACTGTTAATTTATTTGAAATTAACAGTTTTTTAGTTCATATGCATAAGTTTTTTATTTAAAATGTTTTTAGTTTAGTTTGATTCGATGTAAACACCCCTTTAGCGGGAAAAGTTAAACGTGAATAATTTATATGTAACGCGTTATGCGGGGTCGTAAAAACGCGTTATACGGAAAACTCCTACAACGCGTTTTCCTATAACGCGGAACCAATCTACCGTGTTATAGGGGGATTACTGTACTTATTTACGTATAACTCATGTAAAGTATATTTGTAAATTGTTTTATATTATATCAACCTTCATCACTACTACCATGGCTTTTAAGAAATAATAGATGTTTTAATTACTATTATATTATTAGGTATGGTAGTTAGTTTTCAAATTCTTGTCATTGATAAATTGCGCATTATGTTGATATGTTTTTACCTATATAGAAAAAATAGAAATAGGGACAGAGTCTTGTAACTTAAAGTTCATAATAATTTCTTATATTCATACTTAGTACCTAAAAATATTTAATCACTACTTCCCTTATTTTGTAGAAAACTCAATAATGTACAAACATATAATATACATAAACTATACTTGAGGTGTGGAATACAAAATCACTTTCATAATAACTTTATGTAATGTGTTTTATTAATTCATTAATGTGAAAGTATCATACAATCCACATGGTTTTGAATGGCCACTGCATCCCTGACAAAAGCAAGAGCACTCAAACAAAACTTCAATCTCATTTTCCATACACATTCACGCCCCCGTACTAGGCAACCTTGCGGATAGGATAGTATGGACATACACAAATATGACATCACAAACACCCATGACCCGAAGAACAAACATTTATCTGTCACATAAATGTCTCCTCCAGCCGGGAATCGAACGCGGTACCCATCACTCGACAGACCAGGTCCCTAATAACTGGCCTACGGCCTTGTCTATCTAAGTATGCTAACTTCTGAAGTTCAGATATTTATTTGTTAACGTCTTTGACCACAACATCTTTTTTGTTTATATAGCTTAAAGGGCGGACGAAAATGCAGTCAGGGCATCTAATGTCTAATGGTGAGTTGTCATTGTGGCATATAAAAATGGGTAATATTAGAGGAGTCACTGATGCAACGCCAGCCGTGCGGCGGAACTCTTTTCATACCATATTTGAAGAACCCATCAGACAGTGCTTCAAAAGAAAGCTCATTTCCAGCTTGCATTTACGCGATCAGAAGGATCTTGAAAAATTCAAACATTAACATAATTTTTCATGTACTAACATGTATCGTGCAGAATGAGTCAACTTGTTATTTTGATCATTTAATAGTCATACACACAGAAACACAAGATTGCTCGAAACAGCTTGCTTCATCAGACTTACCGGATGTGTCATTATGGTCTTAAACGAAACAGATACCATCCATCGATTGTTCTACATGCTAGTATTACCAAAGTGATTTTGTACTCCTGCACGTGAATGAGCATTGGTGAGACACGGGCCTTGCAAGCAAGGGAAGCGGTGCGTAATTACTTCAGAATCATTACTACAACGATGATCGTCTTGATGTGATATGTTACGAAGTGCCCGGTACCTGTGTAGGTACCAAAAGACGCTCAAATCAAACACATTACGACACACACTAGTGTTGTCAGCGTTAGTCACAAATACATCAGTGCTGTAAAATAGTTTGGTACAAGGACTCAATTAACCGAAGTTCGGACAACTGATTAAGTAAACGATAAATTAGATTAGCCGTAGCTTTGCAATGTTACTCATATATGGTACTATGTTTATTGATTTGTTATTATTTCTGATCTGATTACGTACAATAAATATCATCATGTTTATACTAGAACGTTTTATCCGGTTAATTGGATCTATACCATTATTGATTAAGATCTAAAATAATTAAAAATTACAACAAAGATTCCTTGGAGAGCAAAGTATTCTTAACAATTATAATTATTATACATGTGGTATTAGAAATTAATCTATTTGAATGGCATTAAAATCTTATTGTTTGTTTTCTTAATTTATTAATTACATTTTGTTTGCTAAAGATAAAGTAAAAAGTTTACGACTTAATTTGAATATGGACAAGGATTTGTATATTATTACTGGCTATTCATACGATTTATGAGGTATATTCTTCAATATAAAGACAATGATAATTCTATTCACAATGCCTAAAATTTACTGTTCCACGTTATAGGAAGTATCTTACAGATAAAATAATTAAATTATGTTATGCAGATAAAATTTCACTCAACTGAAATTGTAAAAATGTAGATTATTTATTGTAGGCGTGAGGCCATTAGGTACTGTTTTGATGTAGGTAACCGACTCTGTACAGATTTGTACTTAATAGTACTTACTCCAAGCTGCACATCTGAACCCTTTTTTAAGCAATATTTATAAAACTATCAAACAGTTCATTTCTTGATGATTCACTTGACAAACAATCCAAATCTTCAATTAAATATTTTTGCTCAACTTATTTTATAATGCCTTTAATAATGATTATTTAACTCAAAACCATCATATTCTAGATTTGATATATAGTTTTCGATTCAAAAGGGATCATTACATTAAGATTTTCTTTTTATGTTATCCTGTACCCTGTTAACTAAAGAACAATTGTAAATAGTCCACTCAGAGCACTCACCGCTTGAGCGCAGCTACCGGGACACCCTTAGTGCAAATTCCTTTGCAGCAAAGATGTTGCTTGCTCATTACTCTACATTCATTATTCTTTTTACATGGCAGTGGAAATAGATCCAACCATCCACTGCTAGTCTGGACTGCGGGACATGAGAGAGTCTGACTTGTTCCTGTGGAAAAAAATATTCTGAAATTACCATCCAAATTTTTAACTTAAATTATATTATATTATATAATATTATATTAAATATTTATCGTTAAATAGGTAAAACTTTTTTGAAAATACCGGCAAAAATAACATGGTCTGTCAATAATTAAAAGTCATTTTGGCGAATTCAAACGAAGATTATCGACATATTTATTTTATAATATAGCAGTAAAATACTAAAATACATTTTTATTTATATACATTAATACGATGGTTGTCACACAAAATGTAGATTTGCCCGAATTTGCAACCTTAACCGTACCAGAGGTAAACTTGTCTACGGCGACTCTTATGTCAGCAGCACCGTACGTCGGCAAAGATTGCGAAGCCGTGAACAATGAATTCATGCTGTGTCGACAAGAGTTAAATGACCCGCGAGTGTGCGTGGAACTTGGCAAGAAGGTAACTGCCTGTACCATGCAGTTATTTAGGAAGATAAAGAACAATTGTCTAGAGGAATTCAACCAGTACTCAAAGTGTATCGAAAAGAGCTCTGGCGATTTTTCCTTTACAAAATGTCGTAAGACTCAAGCGGCTTTTGATAACTGCATGCAGGAAAAAGTTTGTTTATCACGTCCAGAATACGGGTATTTCTGCCGTGCTAGAGTCCACACCAGCCGGAGGGCCGCTCCGCCCGGTCCGTCCTGTCCGTGCAAACCTAAAGTGCCTGACCCGACCCCATCGCTGCCGGATTGCAAGCCACGGACGCCTGCACGGTTCACTAGTCGTTTTTATTGGATGACGGAATAATTATTGCAATTACCTATAATTTTAGTTGTTTTTCTAGTATATAAAAAATATTATGCAATTGGTCTATTGATTAAGTTAATTTTTGACTCTCTACCACCATCTTTTATTTATTAGTACCAGTAGTAGATTGAATACAATAGATTAAAATGGAATAGGCTTACTGCTATTAGCTAAACTATAAAAAGTTAATTATTACTTAACTATTAACTTAACATAAATGATAACATAAATACATGGGAGGAAGAATTGAAGTAACATGTTTTTTACTTTCTAAAACCATAGTTGTATAACTTAACCGCTCAAATTATCATCTTCCACACTTATTTCAAATTTAGAAAAGTATTTTTCTCAAATACTTTCAACGCTTCGGTGTCATAAATCCAATTTTTTTACTTATTACGTTGTCAAATATAGCATTTTAAGCACGAATTGATAGATAACAATTTAAATAATATTTACACAATATCAATAAATACGGCGGTATTTTCCGCTCGGTCACAAACTGTCTGTTGCTGAAACTGTAGCTCAACCAAACTTGTAGAGTATTATTCTAACATAAGATTACAAAATCTTAAAAGTGCAATCTTTATTGCTACATCTGTTAGTGATGGTGGAACTTCTTATTAAGATTCATTGCTACATTAAAATCCTGGATTTAATAAATTAATTCTACGCTTTACCGAAAGTGCCGATAAGCCGCTGTTAAGATTCAGTAAAATAGTAATAGCTATAAAGATTTTAAGTAATAAATAATTTTCTTACTGACAATTGTTTTATCCAAATATTTAAATACTTGAAAGTCTATAGTCACTATACTTTCAGTTGAGAGCTATGCGGACAGAACTCTTGCAAGACGTTTTTCAAAGATGACAACTGCTCTGTTATTGTAACAGCAAGCTGGTGAAATCATACTCCTTTTATTGTATCAGTGTTTCGTTAAAAAAATCATATTGTGGGCGCTGTTTAGATCTGAGAGAGCGGCAATGTCCGTTGAGCCGGCCGCACCACTGAAGGTCGACGAAAATGCACCGCTACGCGGGCAAAGTACCCACGACGGTGTCGCAACGTAATACTTCAATGCAGATAAGATTATTTTTCTAATTACACAAACTAAGTATACCTACAATATAATTGCAGTTTTCAATTGGCGGATGTAATTGAACGCTGTACTCTGCCCTTATGAGAAATTTTAAACGCGGGCGTGGCATCAGGTATGCTAGTGTTCTATTCAATAGTAAGGAAGGAAAACATGAGTAAAAGAAAAAACATTTATAGATAAAAATTGTATAAATTTCAGAATTAAGACCCCAGAATAAAATATTATTTGTCAGATAAATTCAATTGGTAAGTATGGTATCCTATCTATATACCCATCAGCACCATGCCTGCTATGCAGCAATAGGTAATCGAGAGCGGTTAAGAAAATTTGTGTGATGTAGTGTAGTCTATTAACATTCTTTGATTACTATTATTTCAATTTGTTTTTATTATTTGAAAGCCTTATTTTTATTTTAATTTTCAATGTTATACTATATTATTTATTCACTTAAATAAATCCATATTGTTTCATTAAAATCGGTTTCATAGAATAGGAGTTACAGCTTCAATTAATAAAATCTAATCTCACTTAATTTATAGATCAAAATTAATCTTCTTGTCTTCATTATTTTCTTGTAAGTACTTGCTTTTATGTTATTAATTATTGTTATTGTTATTATATTCGCTCGGATATAAAAAGTTCACACCTTGATGCATGCAAAGTCAACTTAATTTAAATGGTAGCTAAGTATGTACAGTCATATGAATATACTTAATAATCCGCTTTAAAGTGTCTATTGAGAATCGTTTCAGGGTTTCGTTAACAGTTATTTTTTAAAATAAAAATAGATCTACGAGCTGTTGTTAGATAATCGGGTTTTGTATGACACGAAAGAATTATTCGTAGGTAGGGGACTTATTTAAAATAAACATTGACCACAAATTTAAATGGATTAAATGTTCTAACATTCAAGCAAAATAAATTCACTTCTTCGTTGTTTACTTTATTTTATTTCCGGTGTTGAGTGTTCAAGCCTATCTGGTATTCGTGACCGGCGGATTTTACCCACTAAAATCCCCTCGCTGCGATAGGCAATCATCTTACATAAGGTGTCTTGGGGATCTTGTAATGATAATGGGGAGGATGTGACATGAGAACAGTCTCGTCTTGCAGTTAGATCAAGGTAAGTGATTTTTAATTAACATTAAGCAGATCAATATTTAAAATAGCTACCATTGACTGAGGCGCAAGTATTATGGGATACGACGACTGTGAACTGTGGATAGCACAAGCCTGGCACCAGGTACCAGGTATCTTAGTTTGTTTTATTTATGGCCCTATTTGGTACCTAATTGTATAGTACACAGAATAAAAATGAAACCTTATGAAAGCCGTTGTCGGAAGTTAAACTTCTCGCTTTTTAATTTAAATTTTTATTCAATTCGTTGATCGAACGACTCGTTTGTTACATAAGTGAAATGTTTTAAGAGACATTTGCCGCCGTGTCGATGACTCACATGTAGTTTACTGGTACACATCCTTTAAAATCGAGTTCAGACTCGTTAAAGTAAAAGTGCGGCCGGGGTCGTTGGCCAGGGAAATACGTGCTTTTATTACGTCACAAGTTTGCAGAATGTATTACTTCAAGCTGTGATTTAAAGGCTTATTATTCACATGTATATATTTTCGACTGTTTTGCATGTCTATACATATTTATCAAACATACATATTCATTAATGGTTGACCTTGGTCATAGGTGTTCACACTGCAGTGCGCCACTTATCTATCTTAACCAAGTTACTTCTAAAAGTAAAGGTTACGCTCCCATCACATTTACTATCGAAAGTTATATATAATTAATTTTGCAATATTTCCTTTGGGGATGTCGCGAGAACGACAGTTCGTGTTATTATCGATTCTTAGACCTTAAGAAAAAAGTTATATTCTTCATTGCAACGCGTATTGGAATTCCATAACGATGGTAGTAAAGGTGAAGCATGATTACATAACAAGTATGATTTATGTTTATATGTGTTATATCACACAATTATCATAATCATATCTGTTGATCATACTACATATACCTGATACTAAAACAGCCCTCATTTTTTGGTTTCAAGCCTTGTGCCCGATCTAGTTATATCGACTATTGAGATGGCAGACATTTGTGACTAATCGTTTCAATCATTTATGCAATAATATTAACAAATTCGTTCCAAGCATTTTGACACAGTTTTCGCTGCATGACCTACATGTATCTTTGACACTACAAGTGTCGTCAAACTGAATTTTCGATAGATGTTAAATGACTATTAATTAATTTAAATACATTTTTCTACACCATTATCATGGTACCTTCAGAAATACATGTTCAATTTAATTTACCATATGGATTGATAATGGAATTTCCCATTGAAACTCGCTGAAAAAAAATATGGAACTGAAAACTTATGTCAGATAAGTCAAGAAGAGAAAAAGTTTATTTGCGTGTAGCGAAAAATCGAGAAATAAAGTAGTGTACCTAATTTGATCGTTAAGCCTGATTTACTTGTACGCTGATGATTCTCATGGGTTTGGTGAATTCCCGAAAATTCCTAATTAAGAGTTTATGCCCCGAGAAATAAATTATTCAAAAACTTATAAACCTTAGTTCCGTCCGGCTAGTTAACTAAAATTTACCTTGCAACTCTATAATTCTATGTTCTAAAAAGTAAATAAAGGTTTTTAAGTATCTTAAAATATTTTCTACTAAGTCCCGTAAAAACACTATCATGTATGCCAGAGTTCCATCGAGTTATATGAATATCCATGACAATGATATACGACGGTGTTCACTATGCTACACGATAATTGTACACAACATGTAATATAATGAAATTATGAGCGAATGAAAAAATATGCCTTTAAAATAGTATCGTCTCTCTATCTCTTATAGTAGACTAAGACCAGTGAAGTCTACGCCTACATCTTTGACGCTATATTTCCATAAATGTGTTTTAATAATGACAACACTTCAATCAAAGTTGCATTGCATAATATTTTGAATTGCGTTCACTATGAATGATGTACATTTGAATCAACTCAGAGAGCCATCTCAGTATGTGTAAATGTTATTTGCAATGCAAAATCTGTCGCAATCACGAGTTGTAAAATATGTATTTAGTCAGTTTTTTCATAACCATCATTTGAATTGTCTTTAATGTTTATTTCATAAGGTCATTGTAGCCTCACGGTCTTCCAAATTTATTTACCACTCAACACACTGTGAGATTGCTGTGTGCACAAAGTACTGTGAACTGAAAAAGGGGTGTATGTATAAGTATAGCGATTAAAATCACACAAGGTAGTGGTTCGAACGATATCTCGTACGGAAGACTCAATATCGAAAGCCTTCACACACCTGTAATAATTAAAATTACGTATTACAAATCTGAGAGTTCTCCACAACGTTCTCAAAGGTGTGAGAAGTTTGCCAGGCTGCACGTTGCCAACGTGGCGGACTATGGCCTTAACCACCCTCACAGTGGCAGAGACTCGAGCCCAGCACCAGAACGTTGTAGGTAGTAATGCACGAGATTTTAATTACAGATTTGTATGTTTAATTAAATGTTATTGTTTTCTTTTTGTTTTTACTTTGACATTAGTTTTACTATGTAGGTATTTAATTATGTTGTTTAGTATTGTCTTAAATTTATTTT
>DWPT01005470.1:0-12205 GCA_018251895.1 Agathymus mariae mariae
CAGACATGGTTTCAGTGTACCTTTGGATGGTACGATACACAAACATTCGGCTAATCCCTAGCTTTTTCAATGTATCATAAATGTCGGCTGGCTCCTTACCTACTCTGTGCAGTGCAATTACTGCAATCCTATTCTCTTTAGTGCCCTACTCCATTTTCAAAACTTATAATTTCTAAACAAAAAACATACAATAAAGGCGGAAAGAAGTCTATTTTTTTATCGTAGAAGCTAATGTTCGAAATTCAAATTAATGTTTTTTTTAAATGTGTGTAAACAGCCAGTAACAGAATTTATGGCTAGACTAGTTATATATGTATTTACATGTTCTCACTACATACAAATTTTCATGGAGTTCAATCAAGCCTTTCTTGAGTTATAACAAGACATACAACCAGACAAAAAATTTCAAAATGGTGAAATTGATCTCAATGACTCTTAAAACAAATATAAAAAAAATGGAATGTACATATAGACAGATAGTACAAATTTATAGAGCAGTATAGATTAAGGTATGTAATGTAATGAATCAATTTATTTTTATAAATGTTGTTAAGTTTTGCTTTTACATTAGATTTAATTCATTGCATTATTAAAAGTAATTCAATTGTAATATTTAAAATTCATCAGATAAAAAAGAAAGTTAAACGAGAATTCCACATCTGTTATTATAAGAAATGATATATTTTAGGTATGTAGATAAAATTGTTATCCTTTTTTAAATGATAACAATATATGTATCTGGCTTCTAATTACACATGGTCAATACCAACACATAAATAATAGTTTAAGTGTTTAAGACTCATTACACTGATTTAATAATTGTGCAATATTGACTGGGTGTTTTTCCACATCCTTTTCAACTAACTGTACAATATTTTTATGCATTTCACTAAAATAACTTCAATGAGCAGTAGCCCATCTGCTCATTGAACAGCTATTGACAGAAAGGTTGGCTAGTATCGTTTATAGACACCAATACAACAATAGTTTTGGCACATGTTTGGATAAACTGATGATATTTTCCTCGCATAATTTTAAATTTTAAGTAACTAAAAAGCAGTTAGTAACAAGTTACACCTAGTATTTTACATATGCATATATAATTCTTAATATTACATTTGGCTACACCTTGTTATAAAATTTGCACATTTATTTATAATTTGTATATTCGTATATATGAGATATATTATGTATTACCATTAAGAAAATGATTATGGAATAACTGTGTATGTTTCAATGAAAATTAAAAGTTCATATCAAAATTAAATGCTACTCACAACTCCTTCAATATACTAATTTATTATAATCCACTGTATTTTTATTTATGAATAATTTAGAGAAGAATTTGGGATTACTTTGAATATGAAACTGTAGCATTGATAACACATTGGTTTAAATGTTGCTCTTTGACAAACAGCCTGCTTTCAAACAGTGTATGTCTATAATTTTTTTAAGTTATCTATGCATAAAGAATAAATAATCACTTGTAATCACTGAGAGTTCTCCCTAATGTTCTTAAAGGTGTGTGAAATCAACTAATTAGCATTTAGCCAGTATCGTAAAATATAACTTAAGACTTAATATGTAAGTCCTATGAATAGGATAGAACTAAAAGCTTTCAGTTCATCATGCGATCCATGAACTCATTATTGATGTAACAATTAACGGGGCTTGGTGGATCAGTACAAATATCACTGTTTCTCTATCAAGTACAATTTTTGCTCATGTCAAAGAATAGGGAAACTAACAACACAAATAGGATATTATGTTATAATGATCGATGCTTAGTAGAAGCAATTTCATGTTATGTATGTGTATGGATTCATTGCCACTTATAATCCTTTATGATAATTCTAAATAAGTATATTGTTTTAAAAATATAACTAGTATGTATTTGCTTAATTGTGCAAAAGCAATGTGTAAGGCTAAAATTGTAACCATGCAAATTGGACAATATGAATTAATTAGTCAAGAGCAAAATTCCGTAATATAAACATGACCTTGTTTTCAGAACTATATAAAGCAATATTTTTTGGATAAAATCATCGGGATTATTTTGTTAATAGAAAGTTTATATATATTCAAAACTCAAATAAAATAATATTCATACTTAAAATACTCAATGACTCAATGTCAATGAAACATTACTTAATCCAGCGGTACTCATTATTTATCGCGCATAGTGCACTAAAGACAAAATTTCAAGACCTACATTACAGTTTTGAGTACGAATACAGAAAAAAAAAAGTAATTTTGCTCACCCTTGGCGTCACAATCAACACAATATTTGTTGTCTTCATCTTTTAACATTTGCATTAATATGTTTTGACATCGATCCTGGATTTGTTTGGCCCGGTCTTTTTCACTTTTAGAAGCCATTTCTGTGAATCAGCGAATGGTTATGTGGAAAATAGGGTGGTTGAAACACTTTTGTTTGTTGAAGGCTCGAGTTGAAGGAGAGACCATAGATATGGATAGAACAGAAATGATGTGATAATGACAGCTGTCTGCGAGTTCAGGGTGATGAGGTGTATAAAGTTATTGATGAGGTGTATAGAGTGTAATGACACTATTTATGTACAGCACCTAATTACATACAGATACTGTATATCTATTTTATTTCTTTATTTATTGTATTTCTATGGTTAATTATTGTATTTCTATTGTATTGTATATTATGGATTATTAAACAGTTAAGATTCAACTCGGGAAGGCTGAATAATTTGATCACTTCGTTGACATTTTGGGACTCGTGGTACTTGGATATTTAATGATGATTAAGTGTTTTCCATTTCCGATAAATCAGTTTCACCATGAACATCACCAAACTGTCGCTAACTCACGAACTGTTGAGTACCGCATTATTACTGGATCTCAATCACTGCGATTGAAACGTGTGAAACATTTCATTGACGATTTTAGAAGAAGGACGGTAACTGACCAGTTGGGCAAAATACTCTAAAACTCTAAAATATTCGGGATTAAACTAAATACTACAGAGCCAAGCGTTTGCCATAGCCTCGTCCGTTGTTCAGCAAAGTATAGGGAAGATTAGCTTGGATGGAGCCTCTTACAACTCATTTGCGAAATGTGCTATTACTTCACCATACCCTGTCTATAGCAATGAGTCCATTCGCATTCCTTTCTAACACCGGTATTTTAGACATGGTTGCCAGTCATAATTTGCAGTCTGTAATACTCTCAGCTGATTCGCTGCCAGTGTCAAAAGAAAATGTTGACTGTGTCTTCAGAATGTGAAAGGAATAATCAAAATCAAACTGGCGAATCAAAGTGTTTACTTTTAGTATTTTGCAAATATTGCAATTAATTCCTTTTCTCATTAATTTGTTTTAAAAAATATCGTTATTCCATAAAACTTGTAATTAGATATACAGTATTGGTTAGTGTAAATAAGTGATGAAAGTGAATTATTTTTTGCGTTTTCGTTGTTTTTGTCTAGTAATATTGCGTGTGTCAATACGTATGTAATTTATTTTTATTAGAGAAATGGGGAATCAACTAGTAGGGGTGGCGCCTTCGCAAATCTACCCTGTTGAGCACTATTTGAGTGACCATTCTGACCTCTCTTTTGATCAGAGGTATGTATCACAGTATATGTCATAAATAACACTAAAAGAAATGCTTCCTTTATGCTTTTGTTATAAAGGATCATTTTAAAAATCTTATACTTTTAACTTTTATACAAAAATAATATTTGTTTTGTTTCGAGTCATAATATAATGGTAAGAATATGCGTTAGAGTAAATGAAACAATAATTATCTATCATGCAATTTTTTAATGTCATCATTTTAAGTTGATTTTATATTTCGTTGTCATATTGTTGAATTTCTTACAATTTCTAGGTATTACACTGTCAATCAAAAGAAGTCAGTTAAAAAAAAATTGAGGATATATATAAAAAAAAATCTAATCTGCTTAAAATAAGTGTGCAGTCTCCTTTAAATGTATTACTCATCGGAACTATCCATTGCGATAATAAATAATTAAATAATATAGAATGTATTAGCCTTACCTAAATGCTTTGGTCACAAATTTGGCCGATACATCGCTGACAAATATTACCCACATTAAATTAAAAAATATAAAACAGTTGTATTATTATAATTATTCTATTATTTACACTCCAGTTGGTAGTGACCTTGAATGTCAAACAGAAGCCTTTAGGGTTTGTTTCCCAGCAGGGTAGATATATTTATGTAACAAATAAATATTTGTTCTGGGTCAAGGGTGTTTTTGATGTCATATATGTGTAATAACATACCACCTGTAACATAGGGAATCCGACTAAGGGGGTATAAGTGCCTGACAATTATTTTTATATTTATTTTAGTGTTTTATTTTCTTTTAAATCATGAAATTTTTAATGTTTTGTCAAATTTTGAAATATCACTTAAGTTATTATTATGGAAACACACATTTATTGTTCCAGCCTTGGTTCTACAAGATTCCTCAAAGTAGCCAGAGCACGATCCAGAGAGGGTCTGGTGGTGGTAAAAGTGTTTGCCGTCCATGATCCATCATTGCCATTGGCAGAACACAAGGAGAGAATTCTAAAGATCAAAGAACAGCTGGCATCTGCTTTCAACTGTTTGCCTTTTCAGAGAGTTATTGTGAGTAATAGAATAAGCCTATCAGAAGAAGCCTATAAGAAATTCCTCTTCCAATAGAATTCTAAACTATTCTAAGATCTCCCTGGATATTGCTTACTTCTTTAACTTTCATAATATTCTATTCTTTGTTACTTATTTTTGTGTTAATTTTTATGTTCTTAATTTTTTTTTTCATTACTGGCTCACAAATGCTTCAACTATAACAATTAATTAAAAAATACCCAGGCATTATTGCCTCCTTTGTTGTTCAGCAGGGTGCAACACCAGTAAGGGAGATTCTCTTTCTATTTTTCTTCAGCATCTTTTCTTCTTTCTTTTTTGCTTTACTTCAACCACCACGTGATTCTAACGGCATTAGCTATTGTCGGAACAATAACTACAGTTCAAATATATTAATTCATCATTGAATGATGTGGAGTCATTGATAGTTATAAGCATTATTTTGTGTTCCAGTTAACTGATAAAGCTGGACTGCTTATGCGCGAGTACTGCAAATGCAGCGTATATGACAGGATGTCGACAAGGCCATTTCTGACCGTGCTGGAGAAGAAATGGATCACATTCCAAGTTCTTTATGCATTGCATAGGATGCATAAACTTGGAATCTGTCATGGAGACATCAAGGTTTCAAATTTAATTCATTTGCTCGCAACCAAAATACAGTCTAAATTTTGGGCTAAAGCAACAGATAGTAATGAGGGATTAGATAAAAAGTAGTGATAGCTCAGTGGTTTGAACATTGTATCCTGTTCAGGGGACCTGGGTTAGAATTCTGCAAGTATTTCTAAACTTTTAAAACTATGTTTATAAGTGAATTTAATTGTCACCATGGTCAAGGAAAATTTCCTGAGGAAGCTGGCACATTTAAAAGTTCTTATACTGATATAGTTTTGTATTGTAAACTTTATAATGTCAAAAAAACATATATTACATCCATTATTCCCAACATCGGATTGGCCCTTCATATATGACTGGCTTCTTTTCTTTGCTTCCAGCTAGAAAATATAATGGTGACCTCGTGGTTATGGGTGCTTCTAACAGACATAGCTTCATTTAAGCCCACGTTTCTACCAGACGACAATCCAGCGGACTTTAGCTACTTCTTCGACACGTCCCGTCGAAGATTATGCTACGTCGCGCCTGAGAGATTTGTCAAAGCTCCCGACCCTAGCAGTAGATCAGCGGTAAGGTCTGATGTTCTGGTATATCCAGATTACATGTACCAGTGTTCGTCTAGCAGTCAAAATTCACCTATAATCATCCGGCTCGAAGGACCAAACTGTACGATCCTATCTTGCTGCTGAAATGAAACGCCTGATCGATAGGAGTTTTATATGAAATTAATTGTTGCAAGATACAAAGTAGGTGCATAGACAATATAAACAGTTGGACTAGATGTGCGTCTGCGCCGAGGTATGGTAGCGGACTCCCCGTCTGTATCGCCACCCAGGTCAACGCTCTGGTGAGCGCGGTCGATGCCCGCCTCCTCGCTTTCTTCACCCCCTCGCCTCGCAAGTTCCTTAGACAATCATCAAATGGCGTTCAGTTTCAAATTTTATTTTATTTAGGAACATTAAAACTCTTCAATAACTACCAAACGATAAAATGCTTGACGCATGGAGAAGAAAATGGGGTCCAAAGTGTTTCAAAAGAATATTCTTTAGTGCCGTTATGATTCGAAACTCGAGGGTACGAAAAAGAGACGGTAAAAAGAAAAATACATACCTCTATACGATTTAACCTGCGCGAGAATGAGATAGAATACATTATACAGTGTTTCATATTACTCCGTCTCCTCTTTATGCGATACTTCGTAACCTTCTCACTATTGTATATTATGAGGTGTAAATATGTGTGCTTGCGTGCGCCTGTATATTGCTGAGTCGAACTGTGAGAGAAGGCGTCGTATAGTGAGTACAGCACACGACTATTTAATACTTGCTCTAGTCCAAGTGTGCTACGTGTATATGTTTGTCAGTGTGTTAGTATGTATGTGAGCTCATGCTTAATACAAAGCCTGTTATTTTTGTTGTATTGTACGTATGTATGATAGTTAATTTCATCAAAAACATATTTAATGGAGATTGTTCTTACAGGCTGATGATCGTACCGGCCTACTTCTTAGCGAGTCGCCGTGTAAAGTGGGTGAATTGGTGCCCAGTATGGACATATTTTCTACCGGGTAAGTCTTTTTACTCATAAATTACAAATAAATTGTTTACTTGTGTGATGGTTCCATCGATAGTCTCGTGGAAGATTTCGTTAAAGTGCTAAATAGATAACTTATATAGTATTATGATGTAAAACAGCTCTACGACTACGTAGCCCAGTAGGTAGTGACCCTGCCTGCCGAGCGAGGGGTCCCGGGTTCGATTCCCGGCCGGGGCAGACATTTATGTGGCAGATACATGTTTGTTCCCGGGTCATGGGTGTTTGTAATGTCATTTGTGTATGTCCATGCCACCAGCAATACGGGAAATCCTAGTGCGGGGGCGTGAGTGTGTATGAACGTTTATTTATTTACAGAGTAATATATATTTTGATTCAATAAACAAAGAAGAAAAAGGTTTTTTTTTTATATTCAAACAGATTTACGATCATTAAGTCCAGTTCAAAGATTTCGTTTTTGTGGACATAAAAATGAGAATTAACTTCAACAGATTTCACAAGCAGCCCCTGTTAAATAAAATTTGAAATCAGTTTCCTAACATGCCTGCAGTCTAGTCTATATTCTGATACGATAAAACAGTGGAGTTAATAAAATTATATATTTTGATTGAAAAGTAGATTATATAAGCTCGTCAAATTTTTTGCGTACGAGTACGTTACGTCGTCCGCATTGCGTGCTAATTTGTCTGACGAACGCATTTGTTACGGCTTCGATACAGTTACAATTTCTTAATTTCGTAGTCCAGTGCTTTGCAAACTTTTTTCGTTCCCGTACTCCTGAATAAGACTTTTCATTTATAAGCATTCACTTTTCAGTTATGGGCCCATAACTCCATACTTACTCTTATGAATTTGTCTAGTTTCTCTTAAGGTGTAGCACCTTAATAAGTTATTAGTTATAAGGTTCATTTAAACTGCATATTGTAGACATAATACATTATAATAATGTTTATATAAGTTAACTGTTTTAACTTATCAGTATTCCCGTCATTACCAATATTATTTTCACATACCCCTAATGGGACCCCGCGGAGCACAAGCTTGGAATCGCTTGCATAGACAAAAATCATAATTTGAGATAATACTCATATAATACCTTAATAAATATCAAAGATATAACAAAAACAAAAATCGTTTATTATTTAACCAGTAGACGCAGGTTTACATTCAAATTTCGAACATTGTATGATATATTAAAATGTCAACTGTCAACGCGACAGCCATAACCGTCGCTGGTCCCGTCGTAGTTAAACCAGAACGTAAGATTGTTTTGGACACATTTCAATGCAGCCCGCTATGCTGCTAAGGCACATTAAGGAGTCAGTATCAATCGCTCTCGTTAGGTAGTAGTACTATGTTGGAAGCCTTCGGATGGCATAATAGCTCTCTACACTAGGGTGGGTCATTAACACCTGCACTAAACTGCACTAGAGCAGCGTGGTGAAGGAGGCTGTGGGCTTCCACAATTATGAAGTACTCGCGCTCTTGCTGTGGCCTATTGATGGATTGAAGCCAAGTAATGTTGACTACTTGGTGTAGTAGTCCCATACAAAAACAATAACCATACAACAGGTTTAGTTTAGATTTGATAAAGTATCTTCTGTAAATAATCAGAAAAACATTTTTTTTGTTCTTTAATTTTAATAGCCGACAAACGAGCAGACGAGCCACTTCCTTATGGTAAGTGGTCACCGTCACACATAGACGTCAGCAACATCAAAGGTATCACTGATGTGTTGTCGGCCAGGAAATGAGAAGTAGGTAAGAAAGAAAGTACTGGCTCTCAAGCCCCCAGCCGGAACACGACGTGTCGTTTGGCGGCTGACTCAAGCAGGAGGGAGGACATTATATTTTGTCTCTTTCTATAAACTTTAAATGTATTGTTCGAGGAAATAATGCTCTTCTTAATACACATATGTAAATATAAAATGTCGCTGTCAAACTAATATCTGCTTTCGACCGGGAATTTGGGAACCATCGCTAGCACCTGGGCCTATGTGCACGATTGCCCCGTGATATACAACAAAAATAAGCTTTAAAAACTTCTTGGTGATCTTTCCTTCCAGCTGTGCACTTTTAGAACTCTGGAACGACGGCACCCCAGCGTTAGATTTGCCGGGTCTGCTCGCGTATCGCAACAGCGAGGACCGCCCGGTCACCATGACGCTTCCAGATGGCTGTGAACCAGAGTTGAGGAGTTTACTCCACTCCATGACCGAGAGGAATCCCAAGGATCGGAAGAGTGCTGAAATATACCTCGATGAAGCACGTGGCAAGTGAGTCATTAAATATTTTATAGAGGTGTAACGCGGATATAGCAACTTTAAGATGGCGGTTATTGCGTTTAACGGCGAAGATTGGATTCAGTTATGAGCGCATTTGTCGTTTTGATAGTCTTGAAACCTCATGAATCCTATTCTTTAGTTATTCAAGATTTTAAACAAATTTAAATCTTTCAAACATCTTTTATAATCTATCATCCATCCATCAGACCTTCGAAGTCCACTGCTTTACATAGGCCTCTCCTAACTTGCGCCACTCTGCCCGGTCCTGAGCCCTCTGAATTCAGCTGATACCCGCTGTCTTCTTTAGATCGTCACTCCATCTGGTCTGGGGGCATCCTATGCGTCTTTTGCCATTCGAGGACCTTTCTTCCCCAACGTTTATCGGTTTTATAATCTATACTACTATGTAAATTTATTGTGTCTGTCTGTACATTCCATTTTTTTTTGTCAAATAACATGATAAATATTCGTTTTATGACTCACATGATGACATCAATTTGACCATTTAGAAAATTTGTGTGTGAGTGTGTATGTTTGTATATATCCCGTTATAACTCAAGAACAGCTTGACCGACCCTAATTAAAATTGGCATATAGTGAGAACACGTGGTTGTGCGGATGTTAGGCTATAAAAAATGTCAGTAAACCTAATAACGACTAATCAAGGAAAAAAATGTAACATTTTGAATGATCATGTACATAATAATGATTTGTTCAACCATAACGATGTATTAGGGGGCCGCTAGTAATATACATATATCATCATGTCCTTTGTATGCTATTAACCCTGTGGACCTGTACAGAGCGAAGGTTCTTAGATCAAGTTGATTCGCCTTTTAAAAGTGATACCAAATCGGTTTACGTATCGTGAAGTGACATGTAGGAACTTGCCTATGCAATGTAAGCTGAAGCTTTTCTTATTCATATCTGTTCTTTCTTTCAGACTTTTCCCTGAATACTTCTACTCATTCCTCCAGTCCTACATGTTGATATTCTCAGCCCAACCAATCCTACCAGCGGATGAGAAGATCCTCCGAATCCATCAAGACATAAGAAACATTATCAAAATCTTCACCCAACCTTCTACCGCTAAGAATTATCAAGACTTGGTTGACGAAACCACTGACAACCAGAAGGTTGATATCGATGCCCTGGTTAAGGAGGGTTATAAGGTTTTGAATGTGAACGTCAGTGATTACGAGGAAGACGCGGAAAAAACTCCGGAGAAGATGGAGATGGGGCCTGATAGCGAAGGGCTGATACTAATCACGTCGTTAGTGACCTCGTGCATTAGGGGTCTGCATCATTGCACGTCAAAGTTGTACTGCTTGGAGATATTGCAGCTCTTGTGCGAGAACTCTAGTTCGGAAACTATTTTGGATAGAATATTACCGTTTATTGTGAGTATGATTTTATTTGCTAACTCTTACTTAAACAGCCTTCACAGACACCACGACATGCATGTTAACTCACACACACATAGACAAGACGTACATACGGACGTACTTACGTGGACACGGTCCGTTGCTTTTGTTGTGTAAATAAATTCTACCGCCATTTTATTGCAGCAGGTTTGTCACATGATACAAAATAAATAATTATCATGCGGGCGTCCTGTGTCATTTTATAAATACCCTCAAACGCTGTTAGAGATTTGGTAACGCATTTCACACTGTACAGTAACCATATCTCAACTTAGATGTCTTTAATGTCGTCTGCAAAAGTTCCTTTGACTGAGATAGTTCTTAAAAATTGACAAATATATCTCGAATAGATCTACCTATCCCACGCACCCGAAGCCCGAGTCCGTGCCGCGGCCGTGTGGTGTGTTGCGCGTTGCGTCGCATGCGTTAGGGCTCTGCCGCCGCAGGACTGCAACGTGTTCCCCGAGTACATTCTGCCCGAGCTGGCGCCCCGTGCCTCCGACCAGGCGCTGCCTGTGCGGATCGCATATGCCAACAACATTGGTAAGGCCTTCACAATGGATGCAACACAAGAGCTACTCATAATTATCATAAGCAATATGTAAATGTTTATAAACTTATACCCCACGCTAGGAAACATTGTTTCGCAGACAGCATGAATATAGGAAATTGGGTCATGAACGATTCGCCCTGCAGGTAGTGTTACTTCCGACTAGGCTATGGGATCCTCAAAACTACCAAATAAATTAAGGTAGTGTTGTAATTGACCAAGTCAATTGTGTTGAATTTCTTAACCAGACACGGTGTTGTCTACCGATGCAAATGAACCTTATCTGTGTTTTTGCCCCATTAAACATCATCTCAGATACTTCCGGGGTTGAAGAGAGTAATTCCCGCATCTGCCGATTAATCATGTAATGCCAAGCCTAACCTTGCGCAGGCATTTAAGACAATTATCTTAAACCGAAATTTAATCGCGAACGGATTACTATTCCCAGCGTTTAGCTAATCAGTACATTTTGTTTGGGGTACTACAAGGCGAATTTTTATCACCAATGCTTTACTTCCCCTATATTTAGTGGAATAAAATACAATTTTGCGTTCATGATTATCAATGAAGTGATCAGGTCATTTAATCAAAAAACAAAACCGACTTAAACAAAGTCTGATCTGAACTACGTAGTACTAGTATGTAAGATGATATTGCAGCAAAACTAGCTGAGACAGCGGTGCGGTTTCTCGACCAGACGCAGAACATGGTGGATAAGGAGGCCGCCAATATTAACTACGAAACTGAATTATCGGCGCTTCATGAGATGGTATGTAGCATGTATAACGTATGTACAAAAATAGTTGAATGAAAATAAAATCAAAATTTCTAGCAGAGTTAAAAATAAAAAGATTTTGTAAGTATATGTTTATTGTGGTCGCTAATCTAGTTAATTTCGCAATTTTACATTCCGCTTTTTAAGGTGGTCAAATGGTGGTAACTGGGATATACTAATCAAATTTCAGTTATAGTTTTAAAATATATAATAATTTTTATTTTTTACATTATTTGCAGAAGTATTATTAATATTATGTTTGATAATCGATAAAAAAAAAAAAAACAAAAAATGTGCTATACCGATGGGACCCCCTAGAAGGGACAACGGGCCGGGTCGGGCAACGGGGCCCGCCCCGCGGGGGGTTTTT